>PVLA01007244.1:0-108716 GCA_004027455.1 Hydrochoerus hydrochaeris | reverse complement strand
TTCTATCTTTACATGGGAGACTACTTCTAATTTGATTTCCTCTATAGCCTGATGCAGTTGTTTTTTTATTTCACTGGCTATCTTTTCAGAGATTCCCGGTGTGTTACTTTTGGGGTCCTCTATTTCAATGTCTCCTATACTTGCTTCTGGTGAACTATATGTTTGAGACTGCATTTTGCTTTTTCGTTTTGTCATTTTCCCTCTGCCTGGTGTTTTTTATGTGTAGGAGGGGATCACACACACTATATTCAGAGACAACAAAGTCATACAGTTAGTTGTAGGGGGTTTTACTATTGGCCCTATTTATCCCCTGTACACCTCTATTTTAGGGGTATACTCACCACACTGATACAGTCAATCTGGTGTAGTCCAAAGTTTGCCACCTGGGAGCAAAATTCCAAATTTTCTCACACTAACTGAATCCCGCTGAGATCTTCTGATGTTCCAGGTGGGAGGGTGGGCCCAGCTGAAGAGTCCAGGGCAGTTTTCAGTCTTGGGCGGGCCTCCTCGATGCTCCCGGTGGCTGTGCGGGCCCACGATGGAGGTTCTGGGCAGCTTACCCCTGTTGCAGACTTCTGCTAAGTTCCCAGTGGGAAGGCAGCCCACGGTGGTGGTTCTGGGCAGCTTACCCCTTGGCTGGTGCAGTCTTGCAACCCTCAGGCCACTGTCTAAAATGTAAACCCCTTTTTGACATCCATTCTTCTTCATGCTCTCATAGTCACAATGCTCTATGATTTCTTTCCCTAATCATGGCCTCCTGCTCTTGCTATCCCCTTATTCGATCCCTAAATAAACACTATTCCATGGTAAATAAGTTTCTGCACCCTTGAATCTTCCATTGTCTGGTCAGAGGGGAATTCTAGATCCCACCCTGCCCAGTGCAAGGATATGATCCTTCTTCTCTGTCCCATACACCCGGGACCAAGCTGGGGGAGGGTTGCCACACCCACCCAGGTCTCTGCATTGGGGATTATGTCTGTCTCTTTAATGGTTGAAGCATCTGTCTTTATCTTTTCAGCCATCTTGTCTTGATGCCCAGCTCATGGAGTTTGCCTATGAAATTGTTTATCTGTTATGAAATTGGTTGTCTGGCCTCTACATGTAATGCTGCGGGTAGTGTATCACCTTATGCAATTAGATTGTACTTCTCCAATGACCAGAGTCTAGACCATGTTCCTTCATATTTGAAATCTTCATGTGTAGTGCTATGTCCTGCACATAGTAGGCCCTCGGAACATGTTCAATAATACTATGGTTTTTTGTTTTGGTTTTTTTGAGACAAACTTTGTAGTGCAGACTGGCCTTGAACTCACTATGTAGCCCAAACTGGCCTCAAATTCAGTGATCCTCCTGCTTTAGTCTCCTGGGTGCTGAGATTACAGGTGTGTGCCACCACTCCTGGCTATTATATTTTTTAATACTATATATATATGTATTTTTTTTAGAGCTCCTCCTCCTCCATCTGCTTCTCTTCTCTTTCTCCATCTTTTCCACTTCCTCCACCTCCTTCTTTCTCCCCCTCTCTTCCTCCCTCTCTTCCTCCTTCTCCTTCTTTAGTAATTATTTGAAGTTATATAAGCTTTATTTACCTGTATGTTGAATTCTTTCCCCTGCATGGAAAATTTTCTGCTATGATTTCTGTAAACAGATATTTTATTTCATGTATGCTTTCCTCTAGATTTTCCTTTAACTATAATTAGCCTTATGTTACTTATTTTAATTACTTTTCTTTTTTAAAATTTTATTTAAAGAGAAACAAAAGCATGTAAAGGGTAGAGATAATACAGAATTTCAAAAAAAGATAAACAATAAGAAATCACTGCTTTATAAATTACATATTGTCCTCTTAGAAATAGTTGTTCAAGTTACAAAATTAAAGCATACAAAGTAGATATTCAAACAGTGAGACTGTAAACAGCTATTCATGCATGAGTCTCTACATGTATTTCTATCCTTTCTGTATTAGAGGGAAAAACAAAACTTGGCAAGACAAAACAAAACAAATTCCTATAAAAACATGAAACCAAAAAGTCATATAAAACCACAGTACAAGGTGATTTACAATGATTACTGTGTTGTTTCTTATTATCTTCAATAGAATTGTCTATATCATCAGGCATAATTGAATATAGCAGTATAATTGAATATAGCAGTACATAACAATATTAGTAAAAATAAAACATTGTAGACAGCATAAAATTTCAAAGGCAGGTAATGATCAAACCAGAGTGGATATTCTAGTGAATCTTGTCATCTTAAGTGCAGTTGCCTATACTCTCAGACTTGATACTATCAATCATAACAGCTTTGAATAAAATCTACCAATACAAAACAGCGATCTAACAGATCAGATTTGATTATGATCAGTCATAGTAAAACAGTGTAGGTTTTACAGAGCTTTATATTAAGTTAATAGGAAATTAAGGATGATTACTGTACTATATCCTGTTATTTTCAGGATTGCTGTCTGTGCCCTCAAATCTAGTACAGGTAGAATGACTGGAACAGAATATAATACATCTAAGCAGAGTGGTGTGAGTAATGTGGGTTTTAAATCCTGGTGCACTATTAACAATATAGTGTATCAAGGCCATCTATGTTAGAGATTCTAGTTATACTATTTTTAATGGATTTAAATCTTTGTATTTAGCCCACTCTGTTTTTTTTCCACCCCAGTTCCATGTTGTGAGTCTCACAATTTCAAGAAAAAATTACCAAACATCTCTTCAAACCTCTTGCAAGTAGGTACAGTATATGATTTAAGACTACCCAGCCGGGAGTGGTGGCTCACCCCTGTAATCCCAGCACTCAGGAGGCTGAGGCAGGAGGATTGTTGCAAGTTCAAGACCAGCCTAGGCTACAAAAAGCTCAGGCCAGCCTGAACTGCATAGAGAGGCCCTGTCTGAAAAAGACAAAATAAATAAATAAAGACTACCCAATTAGAAGCATTTGCATAAGACGTGAGTGGAAAGTGAATGATGACAGGAAATGCAGACTGATCTGCAAAATATGGTGTCTTCTCTGGGGCAGTCTGGTAAAGAATTTGATGCCTAGGCCTGGGTATGCTCAGAGGCAATGGTGGGCTCTAGCACCAGGGGTATTTGCGATGGAAATGATCCAAAGAGCAGTTCACTATTGGTTCTGGCTGTGTGAAATTCAAGCCTAGGTCTTTCTCCCTTCTCAAGTGTCTTCCTACATCTACCAGGAAACTGGGTTCTGTTGTTTACAGCTAAGCACCACTTCAAACTAGTAGGTGAGAAGTTGCTATTGTGCTCTGATTTAGAGCAGGATCTTACAATTAGACAGACTTGGATTTGGACCTAGATTCAGCTAGTGATTAGCTTGCATGCATTAGGCAGCTTCTTTTGTCTCATGGAGCTTCCATCTTCTCAAGGACACAATAAAGATAACAAAGCCTATCAAATTGAGTTGTTCTGGGAATTACAAAGAAAATGTCTGGGAAGCATTTAGAACATTGCCTGGCATTGAGCTGGTACTCAGTAAATGAAGTGGTAGCTATTTCAGGAGACACACATATACACTTTCCTTTGACCTACTAGAATGTTTTAGAATTTTCTTGCCATAAAGATGCAGGATGCAAGATAAAGGGTTGGAAATGGCTGGAGGTAAAAACTCCTGCTTCTGTCCCTTGAAGTGGTAGCTTCCATACTTGTCATATTCCCTGAGACATTTGGAATCATCTGGAAGCCAGCAGTAGGGATAAACAATGTCTCTCCAAAATGTAGTATGATCTTTCTGTACTGGACTTTGGCTTTTTCACTGGTTCTAAGTAGACTAATGCTACAGTGGTCCTGCAGATAGTAATTTAGATGGCTCAGGGGTGAAAGAATACAAACATTAATACAAAGCATGACTTCAGCAAGATTTTGGCAAATACATTATTTTATTCCATGTAATATTAAAAAGTCTCTATTCATTCCCATCTCTTTGTTCCTTCATCACTTTCCCCTGGTGTTTAAGTTTTTCATCCTGGCTTCCTACTGCGTTTGGTCCAGATATCCTCTTGGGTTATTTCTGGTTCAGCTGCTTGGAGCATGCTGATTTATGGACCTTGCTAGAGCCACATGGTCAGGGAGGAAGCTGCCAAATGCAATGGAAGACATTTGCAACTCAGCAAGATGGTCTTAACTATGGTGTTATCATTGTGCTGTCTAGAGACGAAAGGATGCAGGAAGGGTTCTTAGGTGGCATAATTACATGAACAGACAAAATGCAGACAGGCAGGTCAGTGCCTTGGAGACCCTATATGGGTTACATTAAATTAAACACATTCCTAAATTAAATTTACATAGTCAAGGACAAGGTGGACAAATGTGTGACTTGAGGGATGTTTATAACATGCTTTGGCCAGTGTAAATGGTCTTCACTTCAGCATGAGTCCCACCTGAGAGCCAGGCAGCTCATTTGCATGTTTCTGACGCCTTGTCCTCATTGCTTTGCTTGTGCCTTTGATATCCAGACTCCTTCCATCTTCCACCCACTACTCCACACCGAGTGCTCATTCTTCAACTCAGATGAACATTACAGGGTGAATTAGCATTAACTTTATTTTCCTTTAACCTTGCTGAAATGTCACTTATTAAAACAGAACATTGAATAGAGCAGTACAATTAATCAAAACAAAGCAAAACAATGATAACAATATTTGCCTTCAAAGAGATGGTAGAAGGAAATCCCCCCTATTTGCTACACTGCATATGATCAACCTCCCAAGAGATGCTCAGAACTCTGGCTCCCATTTGGTAACCCGGGGAGGGGGGGATGGGGGGAATGTTTGAGTCTCAGCCCACGTGCTGGTAGGCTCACAGCTGCTTATCAGGGAGGCAGGCTGGTTGCTTGGTTTTCCAGTGCCCTAAGTTCCAACATGGTGTGGGAATGCCTCTTTCTTCCTGCATTCATTTTCCTATAGCAACTGGAACACTTTGCAGTCATTCTAAGACCTTTAGGCCAACAATCAAGGTTGGGTTGGTCAATATCTATTGATGATGATGTGGAGGCCATTTTTCTCACTAAAGATTCTTTTTAAAAGTAAAAGCTGGATCCAGTATTCCTACTCTTTTCATCTGTAACTTTTTCAACTTCACCAAGACCACCATATATTCTTTTCCTTGGCATAATGAACTCCCCCTTATGTTCCCAGTCCAAGCATAAATACTTACCTCCTCCAGAAAGCTATTCCTCTTTCCCCACCGAGTTCAAAGTCTTCCCAACCAGGTGTCAGACCAAAGATGATGCAATATACCGATACCTATGCTTATAAATTGTGATCATGATCAATACTATAGTGGGGAAAAGGCCAGAGATGAGATGGAGAAGAAAAGGAATGGATGGAAGAGAATTCAACTGTTTATGGGTAGGTGGGTGGGTGGGTAGATAAATGGTCAAGGAAGGGCTCTGAGAAGAGATGCTATTTAGACCAAAAGGATAAGAAGGAGACGTGGGAGAAGAGCAGGGAGGGAAAAAGCATTCCTGCTGAGGGAATTGCATATGCAAAATCTTGCCAAGTGCTTGAACTGAAGGAAATACAGGGGATAAGAAGTTCCAGAGAGCAGGGTAAGAAATAAAGTGAGGTCAGGATGGAGGGGCCAGATCATGCAGGACTAGGTGGCCTTCGGAGTTTTAGCACAAAGGCAATGGAAAGCTGCTGAAGGACTTTAAGCATGACAGTGATATGGCCTAACTCCCAGATTCCATCACTCCTAACATACTTTTCTTTTCCACTGGGCTGTGACTGCAGTATGAACTTCCACAGTGTTGGTCTTCTTGTAGGGAGGATCTTTACTTTATGGCTTTGGGTGGCCTGGTGGCACTCCTCTCAGGAGACACAGGGGCCTCCTGAGGACTCACCAGTTTTTGAAGTTCTTCTCCAAGCCAGGATGTACTGAGAGGTAACTCAGAGAGGTCGTTGTTCCTCTTGAACCTGGCCAGCTGCTGCCTCCTCCTCCATTGTCTTTAGCCTCCCACTCCCAGTCTTGTACTATGCTTCCTGGAAAACCTAGTGTTGGAGAGCCTGTTGGTTTTTTGCTTGATTAAAAAAAAATACGTAATTGCACAGTCATTGCTTAGCCATGGGGAAAGTGCCAAGCGAGTCAGAGAGCTTGGGAGCTGCAGCTTCAGGCAGATACCACTGTCTCACTGCCCAGCTCCCTCCTCGAATTGAAGGGACTCTATTTGCTGTTTTACACTCTACACGTGGCTCTGCAGGTCCAAATGGCCAGCTCTGAGTGAAAAGGTGGAAAATGATTTCCAGGCCTACTCAAAGAAACAGGTCAAATATCTGAACTCCCAGCTCTATTTCGAAATGCTAAAATTCTAACCTGACAAACATAGAAGGAGCAAATAAGTGCATTTGAGCCACTTTAATGCTCCTTTCCAGACATGTGGATTCAAGCCAGTTGAGTGTGGAATCCCTTTGGTTTGTGTTTTCTGCCAAGAGTTTAATGGATGAAAAGTTTTAAAAATAGTTATGTACACATAGGCTGTCAGTAGAGGAACATAGGTAAATTCAAGGTTGGAAAAATGTTCCCTAAGCAAGTGTCCTCAGAGACTGGCCCCAAATGTCAGCAAAGGCAGGGAGCATCTTAGAGATCAAAGCATAACAATCTTGTGTTACTCTTGGCTCAAACCGGGGTGCATCTGTAACCATACACAGTTGTAGATAGAGTGACTCAGAAATATGTCATGGGGGATATTAAAAAAAATGGCCTAGAAAAAAAAATAATTAGAATTTTGAGAGATGCGAGGGGAAATAAGGAGAGAAAATTCCATATGGGCCACCAAGAAGTCAGTACTGTTCCATACAGAATGATGAGGACAGGTGGGATTGAACTGAAATACAAGTACGTGGTTGAGGTTGAGGTAAATAGAAACACACTCAGTAGTGGCCTCATGAGTTTGCTTCCTTGCACACATTTTCCCTGCTGACCCCACAGGACATTTGGATAGAGTATCATGAAATGAATAGCCTGATAAGGGGCAGAAATGACAAGGGATTATGAAAATGTTTTTTTTTTTTTTCCTGAAAAGCACATCTGACTGCCACACGCAAGTGATCCACTCACACATGGTTTCACTCATATCTCATGTACCTCAGTGCTATTCTGGACGAAGGGGCAGTTTATGATTTTCTGTGTAGGTAAGTCTGGAACCTAAATAACTACAAGGCCACATAAACTGATTTGTTCTGAGTTAGGGACAAGGAAATATGAGTTTGTTTTCAGCAGTGGGAAGGGTTCTGGGACAGGGAAAACTGGGCAGGCATCTATTAGGAGGCTGCATTGGCCCTGGACTTTGGTAGATAATAGGAGTTTGAGAGTCAGGCAGGGTAAAGTGGAGCTATAACCTGTGCTTTGCCCTGTAGGCAGGAAGCAAAATATATCTCTAGTCCGAAGTTCAGAGCCCATTTGGCTGGAGCAGAGAATGTGATGTGCTAAGGGGGAGCAGATGGGCAGGCCAAGGAGTCATTAGCTTCAAGAAGGTACCTGAGGCACTTTTACTTGGTTGGCAAGAGAGAGTCACAGGAAAGTCTTAGGAGGCATCAGGAGGGTGTGAAAAGTAGTTTTTAAAAAATTAGTAGTTGTGAGTGGATGGGCAGAAGTGGATTGGTGTTGGGGCCACGGAGATTGGGAACCCATGGTACAGTGAAGGACAGCAAGAACACAGCTCAGAATGACATTGGATGGTGGGTGCCACTCGTGGGCAATGAAACCAGGGGAGCAAAATATACTTCATTTCACTGAAATCAAATTAATTCTAATTTAAAGTCCTCATCTTGTGTATCATTGGAAAATTCCATTTTAGTCAAGATTGGGAACCTCTCCCTCCAAAGAGAGCCATGCCAGAGTCTAGAAGGATTTTGTGGCAGGGGAACTTGGAACAAGGTCTCTAATTTCTATGATCTTACTGCTGACATCTCACTGTCCCAGCTAGACGTGAACCATCTTTTGGTACTATTAAGATATAAATAGGTATGATATTTGTGTATTCTGTATACTGGGGACCAAGTTTTTTTTTTTTTAATCGGTACCAGGGATCGAACTCACAACCCTGCACTTGCAAGGCAGGCACTTATGCCGCTGAGCTAAATCCCCAGCCCCTATTTGTGTATTCTGAATTCATAGGTATGGAAACTGAGTCACAGAAGGGTAAGAAATTTATTAAGAGTGATGATTAGAAGACTCTTGCTTTCCCCACTAGTCTACACCTGCATGGCTTGGGAGGGAGGGGATGCAAGACCAGAAGCACATAAACCTGCGTATCATCAACAAGCAGAAGCGGGGAGCAAGCAAACTTGATGAGCATACTCCGAGGGGCCTAGGGTTTCCAGTTTTCTTATCTTTTTCTTTAAATTATAAAATTAAAGGCTTATCATAGAAAATATGTCAAGTTCAAAGAGAAAAATGAAACAAAATATACCAATCATGATTCTATCACCCAGAAGCAAAAGTGTTTTTACCTTGACATGCTTCTTTACAAGCTGTTTTCCTATGCTTTGTTTTACATGGTGAAGGACTTTTTATGCATTTAACATTTCATCTTCATTTTAATTAGCTTAAACCGTTTCAAATTTTCTCTTTTGTCTTTGAAGCATTATTTGTCATAGTTGTATAATATTCTACTCTATTGGCATCTAACTTACTTTTCTAATTTACTGATCAACTGCATGTTCAGGCTGGTCCTCAGTGGTTCTCTATTATAAATTGTACTGTGACAAACAGGTACATACACCTTTAGCTCTGTTTTGGATGAATTCCTTAAGGCAGAGTTCTGGAAATTGAATTATGAGACAGAAGCATTTTTAAGGCCACTAATATATCTAATGCCACACTTCTTTCTAATACAGTTGTACCAGCTCAAAACCATATACTGACATAAATTGGGAGTTATTTTTAAAACACTTGCTAATTTGAAAATGGAAATGACATCTCACTAGGCCTGGCTTTGCTTCTTGATCCCCTTTATTTCCCCTTTATTCCTGTGGACCCTATGAAGAGGGCTGCATTCCTGAAACTACCAATTAGTCTTGGTAACTGAGGTTTTTGGCCTCTCCCGAGACCTGGCCCTATTCCTCCCACTTTGCAAATGATGAAACCAAGGCTGAGAAATGAAGTAACTTGACTAGGGGGACACAGCTAGTAAGTCTCAGTGGTGGCACTGAAATTCTGGTATGTGTGACTACAAAGTCCTGTTTTCTTCTAAGAGCCTATGTTGGTGCTTTACTTGGGGTTTTGGATATGAATGAAGAGGTGGTAGTAGAAGACTTGGCTGAAGCAAAGCCTTGTTTGCCCCAGCCTCTCTA
The DNA here is from genome assembly GCA_004027455.1 of Hydrochoerus hydrochaeris. NCBI lineage: Eukaryota > Metazoa > Chordata > Mammalia > Rodentia > Hydrochaeridae > Hydrochoerus > Hydrochoerus hydrochaeris. The sequence continues at coordinate 99,397 of PVLA01007244.1, read as the reverse complement.
CCAGGGCATCTGGGAAGAGCCTAAAAGTTAGAAGGGATGGTCATCACCTACCAGACAGAAGGGAAAGAACACTGACATTTATGAAGCATGTACTACATACAGAACTGAGAAATCTGGGACAGAAGGAAAGGTGTTGGGTGTACATCTATAATCACAGCTACTTAGGAGACTGAGGCAGGAGGATCCCAAGTTTGAGGTTACCCTTTGCAATTCTGTGAGATCCTGTCTCACAAAGAGAGGGAGGGAGGGGAAGAGGGAAGGAGAGAGAGAGAGAGAGAGAGGGAGAGAGAGAGAATGGGAAAAAAGGAGGTGGTCTAGGGATATAGCTTAGTGTGAAGGCTGTGGGTAGGATCCCCAATACTTTAAAAAAAAAAAAAGGAGAGGGGTCCCTTTTGTGTAACTGTGTTGAACTTTGGTGTGTGTTGGTTTGGGGGCATAGAAAACATCAAATCATGGCTCTGCAGCAGGCAGCTGAATATTCAAGTCCAGCTCTCAAGAAAGTGTCACAATTAGAGAGGCAAAGTTGGCCTGCAGGACAGGTCAGGACAGGAAGGAAGGCTAGGGCACACTGTAAGGAAGGGCCCAGTGCTCCTCAGATCCAAGAGCAAAGGCCAGTTAGGCCCAGAACAGAATGTGACAAGTGGAGTTCCCTGAGATGGTCACACGTGGTTGGGTCACAATCCTGACACTGTTGCCAAGTGCAGGCAGTTCAGTACTGGCAACAGTGCACAGAAAAAACACTGCTGCGGACCTGGGAGGGGTTCTTGAGCTCTGAAACTGACTGAAGAAGTTAGGAGTCCCTGCAGGTCTGCAGAACCAGCTCCCATGATGAAATGCAGGCCTGGACAGTCTTTATGGTGAAGCTTTATGGTGAAGGAAGATCCCAGAGCTCCTGGCATGGGGTGAATTAGCTTGTATTGGGCACAGGAGGTTCATTTTGCAGGAAGCAGAACATAACTCTCAGAGTAGAACTAGAATGAGGAGTTTGCTGCTGTCTAAGTTAGTTCCTTTGTTCTGCCAGGTCACAGATTTTGTCTGCAGATCATAGTCAAGGGCAAAGGCCCTGGCAGTAGATCCATCCCACTCAATAATCTTTTCTTGCATTTTACATCATTACCTTACAGGACAAAGAGGGAGATGAGGATGAGATGGAAAATTCTGTCCTTGGTAGAAAGGAGGACTCGGTTAGCTTTTGAGTAGTGCAACCTAGGGGCTAGGTGGCATTTGGGAAGTGGGAACAGGTTCACATCTCGGAAGCTTGTGAGAGGTGAGTGAAAATTGGGCAAGTAGCAGGGGAGGGCTGGTGTGATGAGAGTGACTCAGCTCTGTCTGGAAGTTATGGGATGGAAGCAGAGCAACAGGAGAGGGAGAGAAAATAGGTGAGAAGGGAGGTGGCCTGGAGAAGGTGAGCAGGTGACAGACCTGAGGTATTGGTGGGGCAGGTGGCAAGAGGGAAGTGGCTGGGGAAGGGTATCTTGGAGTTGGGGATCGGGGAGAAAGAACAGCTCTCAAGAGCAACGTATTCCAGGGTCTGGCTTTGCTGGTGGTGGCTTGACATGGAGGATCAGAAAATTAGGGTGAGGGCGTGAGGTGGCTGTCACACTTACGACTTCCTGCTGAGTAGAATTCTGTCCCGAAGTGGTTAAAAGGTGGTGGTAGGAAAACTGGTTGAGGCAAAACCTCGTCTGCCCTTGTTCTCACCAGGTTGTCTAGGAGGGGAGGCCTGGAGCCTGCTGGCTAGAAGGTGTGGCCATTCTTTAGCCAGACAGAAGGAAAAGAACACCGACACTGACGAAGCACCCGCTGTGTACTGGCAGTCTGGGTTTTTGCATATATACCCATGGGATTGACCTCAGGGACTCAGGGGCCCTATATCCCTGAGAAATGCTCCCAGCCAGCCATTTTTATTTTTTTGAGATAGAGTTTTGCTAAGTTGCCCAAACTGGCATGGAACTTGCAATTTTCCTGCCTCAGCTTCCTGAGTAGCTGAGATTACAGATGCTATCCCAGGCCTGGCTTGCTAAAGTCCATATTTTATGATGAAGCTGAGACTCAGAGAAGTGAGGTATCTTGCCCTTGGTTCACATAGTAATAGAACCAGAATTGGGGGCCAAACCTTTTGGTGCCAAAATGAGACTCTCTTTGTGACTGTAGGAGAGGTTAACGCCATTAGATCTATGAGGAGGATTCGAAAATCTGCGGGTAAATGGCAAATAGGAATGATGGTAGTAGGAAGTTAATCTCAAGGGCACAAATGATGTCTCTCCCATCCAATCCTGTGTCTCCAGCACCTAACCTGCTGCCTGACATATAGCTGTGACACATTTAGTACTAGTTGAATGTTCAGTGAATCACAATAAGCACATACACTCAGACAAATGAAATAAAAAGTGCACTGATATTGAAAATCCCATTGCTTTTCAAGTATCTCAGAGGACTGTGGGCTGAGGCATCACAATCTACCTGCTCAGAGCCTTCAGCCTCTTTTCACTGGGGGATTAGCACCTGGAGTGGGGTTTACAGTTGCAGAGTGTGGCTGGGCATGCAGAGCAGGCTCCACCAGTTGGGAGCCCCCGTCCATGCAGGCTAGAAAGTGGCTGGGAGCCTCCAGTTTCCCAGCAGGAAGTCAGTCTCTGCACCTGCACTCAGTGTTTCAGACTTTAAAATCACTGGAACAATCAGTCCCCCAGGCATTCTGCCAAGTGTGAGTCCCCTGCCCTCCCCAGAGTGTCGCTGGAGGACATCTGGGAGTCCCATCCAACACACAGGCAGCTCTCCTCTCCGCCAAGGTGTGGTCAGTCCCATCCTGCAAACCTGGAGGACTAAACTGGACTGAAATAGCGGCCTGATGGAGAAAATGCCTAAGGAAAATCCTCCGATGAGAAGGTAATTTTAGAGATCTGCTCTCAAGCAACTTGGTTTCCAATGAAGAACTGCACTGAGAAAACTCAAATTACAGTGACAAGAGACAGCAAATTAGCTTCTTTGGTCATAAATGAGAGCTACAAAGCTCTGTACCTTTCCCTTTTTGCCCTGGCTTCGAGGACATTCAAGTACAGTTTTTGTTTGTTTGTTTGTTTGTTTTTGTTTTACCATTGACATCTCTGTAGACTCCTGTTTCTTGGCTGAGATTTTGTTTCTGTTTACCTTGCCTTGCTTCACTGTCACTTAAATTGCATCAATAGATATGAAGAAGACAGAAAATTAAACACTGAATAATAAATGGAAGTGAAGTGTCTCCCTCCTGATCAACCCAATGGAATGTTCTTGGTGGAAAAGAGCTGTCAGTGAGCCTCCTGTGGACAGTGACCACCAGGTGGCACCAAAAGCTTCCCACACTTGTCTTCAGCGGGCGACTCGGCCTTTCTGCATAGCCGGTCAAGTCCTGGACTGTTCCACTTAGAGTCCAAAATACTCTGGGTTTAGTTGTAGGGAGAGCAGATCTGACCCAAGGGAATTAGGGCCTCCTTGTTCAGATGCTTGTCTTGTAAGATGAATGTCGCAAATGTTTCCAGTGAGCCAGGATCACCGTCCCTGGAACGGCCATTGCAGGGCCGTGAAGCTGCTTCATTTTTCTATGCCATCCCAGCCACCTGGAGGTGATAGTTTCATCCAAATTGGGGAGTTCTGGGAGGCTGTGACACAGTACGGGAGGAGCTTTTTCACCTTCACCAAATGTTCCCATGCTCCTGCCTTCACTGAATATTATATATTGCCCCTAGTACTGCCCCATGGCTGGACAATCATCATCACATAGAAACTGGGTGCTAAAACAACCCACGTATGCCAACACCTTCATTCATGAATTGCTTTCATTCAGGCAGTAACTTAAGCCACTGAGTTATATTCCCAGCCCCGACTGCTTTCATTCAAAACCACTTTGCCACTATACCTCTATGCCCAAAATAGGAAAAGCTTTAGTAAAAGTCACAAGAATGTATTTATGTATCATCTATACTTTCAGATTCCTCACCTCTCCTGAATTCATTTCTTTTAATAATCCATTTTTTCATGCTGACTTCTCCATATTCTCTCAAATCTCTGCTGTATTGGATCAATTGTGTTTCCAGATTAAGGAGAAGTGGAAACTGACAGTGAGGAAGGTGTGTATGTCCAGGTCAGGCCCATGCAGCAAAGTGGCCTGGAGTGAAGAAGGAGAAGGTCACTGGTCAGACTTCCCTGTTGCTATCCTGAAACCGAGACCTGGGCATCCTTGGCCAGAACTGGTCATAGAATTCTCAGAGTGTGGGAGGGAGGAGCTCTCTGTGGTTGGTATCATAGTATCTTTTTTTCCCCATTCCCTTCCCCACTTCTTCATTCTGTTCCTCCTTCTCTCCCTCTCTCTCCTTTCTGTGCTGGGGACTGAATCCAGGGTCTCCTGTGTGCCAGGCAAGTGTTCTACCATTGAGCTACACTCTCAGGCCTCCATACTTGATCTTATTTGTACTCAAAACTCTTGTGTAGTTCTGTAGCCTACCCAGGTGCCCTTTAGCTGATGGCTTGGCATATTTGTTCATTTACAAAAAGTAAAAGGTTAAGAAGATACCTGCACTCCTCCTGATTTCCTTGGGAATGAAAATATATGTCCTCAAACGTCTACACAACAAAAGCAAACATCTGGTCCAACACTCCACTTTGATGTCCTCACCCTTCGGGGGATTAATAAATTAAAACCCAATTTATTCTGCCACATGTCACCCCATCCACTGTCACAAAATGCTCATAGCCTGTGCCCTTTGTCTCTCTGTTCATTTTAATCAATTTAGGTGACCTGAAATGACTTCTGTAGTGTTTGCCAGTCAGTTGGGCCAAACTGACCTGGTAGATGTTTCTGTCTGCTCTTTACAGCGGACCTCTTTAAAGTTGGTGCTTAGGATAGCATAGGCCAAGGCAGCACCCTCTGCAGAAACTTAGAAAAGAGACAAATAAGGGATGGGGTATGAATTTGACCAGAACACTTGCTAACTCAACCCCTAGGCAATGCTGGGGGTGGGGGATGCAAAGCTAAGAGACCGGGTTCCATGAAGTGACATAATTGAGACTTCCTATATCATAGAATCTGATCATGGGAGGAATGACTTAGGAGATGACTGCAGAGTTTTTTAATTGAAAAAAACCTTAATGAACACCTCTAGTATCCCAGCATCTATTACATGGATACTACTTCAAGAGTCAGGGTCATTGGTGGATGTCAACAGCTCTCATGCATAAGGAATATGCTACCAGTGCAGCCAGAGAGAAAAGCCAAGAGCTTGTAAATGTGTGCTTGGGGCTCCTTCACAGAGACACTGCTGCCTCCAGACCAAACTGGAGAGTCTGCATGTGCTCTCTCGTGGCCTTCTCTTTCCTTCTTTCATTTTTCATAGGGGCGTTTATCATCCCTTCTTTCAAATGGCGTCTTTGACATTCTTTGGGGTCACCTGGCTTGGTGGACTAGCCTGCAAGGGAGCTGGGGCTGGAGAGCATGAGGCTGGGCTCTAGAGCAATCCGAGAGGGGCAAGTGATTATACCAAATGGGGTGAGCAGGTGAGTATGTGAACAGGAGCCATCACTTGGCAGGTGGCCCACTCATTTTGGCCTAACTGGCTTTGTCTTGTTTTTGTGGTACTAGGGATCGAGCCCTTTGTACTGAGCTACATCTCCAGCCCTTCTTATTTTTTTGGAACAGGGTCTCACCAAGTTGCCTAGTTAAGACGTAAACTTGTTATTCTCCTGCCTCAGGCCCCCAGAGTGCTGGGATTAGAGGTATGTATGCCTGGCTACCTCTTTGACACTAGCTACTTATGTGCTTGCTCCCCTATTTGCTGGAGGCTATGTCATCATTATTTGTTCCTCTCTTCTAATGTGAGCATCTGCCTTTCACCATCAGTTATTGACTTTGAGTCACATTTCCAGGCAGGAAGTGGGATGCTAGTGGCTAAGAATCAGCTCTTCAGAAAGAAGATCTGTACCATTCTGAGCCCTGCAGTTCTATATTCACTGGCTTGACCAGAGTGGCCCATTTTCTTGGTGTTACATATAGTAGTGTATATAAACTTAGTTTTTTGTTGTTGACTGTGGCTGAACTTGAGTCAATCTCAGGCAGTAGTCTAGTTCACTGCTGACCCACTACCTGTCTTGGGCCAACTCTGTCCCCACCCACCTGTTCTTGTGAATAAAGGTTTATTGCAACTCACTCATGCTCATTCCTTTACACTTTATTGTTCATGCTACAATGGCAGCAGTTGCAACAGAGACTGAAAAAGTTTAAAACATGACAGACAACACTGAAGATATTATATAGCCCTTTCCAGGAAAACTTGTTACTTCAGGAGCAGAATTAGAAAAGACCGTATTGTCATTGGAGCAGAACATTACAATTCCAAGTGTTGGGAAGTCCAGGATGTGGGTTGTAGGATCTAAGGCTCTCATTGCAAGGATGGCAGACCTGAGGCTGTGGGAGGCCCAAATAGGAAGGACTCTGGGGCTGTGTCTGAGCCCTTCCAGAGTAATGAAAACTGGTCCATGTATAATCTAGACAAGGAGCACTGGGCTGGAAAATGAACAACGCAGATCCATGTTCTTCCCCAAAGACAAACAGCATCCAGGGACAGCTTGGCATTGGCCCTGATGCCAGTACTTGACATGGCTGAGGATGGCATTGTAAACGTACCCTTAGTGGGGGATTTCAGTAGCATTCACACTGTGACAAAAGCAGACAAGACAGGAAATGCCAAGGTCATGAGCTTTACTTAAGGCTCCTGTGCACTCAGGGCAGGCTAGCAGTGCACCTGTGTTCATTCAGGAGAGCAACTTTTTTTGGTTTCCCATTTTGGGAAAGGGAGACATTTGTTCATTTGTGCAATCAAAATGCCAGCTAAAATGTTCCAAGTCACTTCAAAATGAAAACCACAGGATATGAGGCTGTGCATTTACTGGATGAAGCAGTATAAAATCTGACTCCTATCACTTATATACAGATATATGCAGCCCTTAGATTGTGCTTTTCAAAGATAAAATATCTTAAGCCTCTCTACCTACTATCATATTCTGTAACTCCAGAGAATGAATTCTCAGTGGCCCAAATTAGTTCAGAGGGTGGAGCTGTCATCTGTAGCTCTTCACTGATTATAGGAATGTGTGGTTGAAACATGTATATAAATTTAGATTTTGGAACTCCTCATATATTTTGTGCATCAGGAATCTCTTACACCAAATCTTTACAAAGTACTTTAGCCATTTCTGCATAAATCTAGATTTTCAGATGTCAATGGATTCAAAGTAAGATGCTCTGCAGTCTGAGGTATTCTGACAGCTTCTTAGCACCTGGTTTGTCCACAATAAGCGGGACTTGAAAATTCCTAGGGCCACTGTCCCCTGGTAATGTAAGTATAAGTGTATCTGGAGAACCTGATGGGGGTAATTCTGTCACTGTGCACTACTCTCTCATGCAAGTCACTTACTATCTTTCCCACATTTTGGGTTTAACTATTTTTTTCTTGAAAATTGCCAAATCAGCTCTGGCTAACTAGGTTTCATTTCAAATAATTATGGGAAGCATTTAAATTGCATATGGGCAGTAAACCATGTCTCAAGATGAGTATTCAAAAATATATTTTCTGATTTAAATTTGTTGACGGTTTATTTGCATAAAATGTTAGTGGTTTCACTGAGTCCCTAGAAATATTCCACCTCTCAGCTAAGAGTAGTGGCATGGCAAATGTGCGAATGATCCCCCAGAAATGGATAATGAAGTTCCAGACCACCCTGGAGCTGAGGGCTAAATACATTGGTGTGTTCAGAGGGCAGAAGGCTGGAGGGACCTGAGTCTGTGTGTCTGAATGTGTTCAAAAAACAAGAAATGTTCAGATGTAGAACTCCTCCATGTCATTATCCCCATGATCAGCCAATGCTGTGGGTGGTGGCACATCTAGACCAGTCTGTGTGGCTTTGGGAGTAGCACAAGGGACCTCTGGGGATGACTCTGTGAGGGAGGAGGCCCTGGAAGCCAGGGGAGCAGGAGTAGAGACAGCCATCAGCAAGGAACGGGAAGACCCTTTAGTTAAGAAAGGGAGAGAAGCCCAGGAAGCCTCTGTGGTTACCCCACTGCCAGTGGGCAGTGGTCCTTCTCTGGGACCCTTGTATGATGACCAGTGGTTGATGTATCCTTCAGGGGGATGAGCCTTCTCCCCTGGGCCACAGAACTGACTAGGTGCAGAATATGCAGAGACCACAGACAGGTCTGAGGAGGACAGCCGCAAGCCTGTGTCCACATCTGTCTCCTGAGCCCCTTCTAAGTCATCGATGGAAAGAAGATGGTCATGCCTATGTTCACATGCCCTCTGGCCCATGGGATCCGTGTTTGAAGACCACTGTGGTTCAGTGTAGGAGGGTGGGGTGGAGCCCACTGTGGGCAAACAAAATAAGGACTTGCTTCTTGGGAAAGACCAGGGAGGGCTTGGGGTGCTTCTGGCTTGTGTAGCACATTCCTGCCGGTGTCCAGAAGGCAAGTCCAGCTGGCTGGGGCCCAGGAACGGGCTGTCACGCAGCACTGGCTGGCCGCTGCCCGGGGTGTGGCTCAGTACACTGGCACTCGGTGAAGGAATAGAATGAGGCTGCTTCTCAGAGGAGTGGTAAGCCCTGCTGGGCCTGGGGAACCTTTTGTGCACCTTCTGTGCCTGCAGGGGGAGAGAACATACCTCATTAGTCAGGACAGGGGCTCAGTGGTAAATGCAGCATGAAACACACCATTCATCATCGGAAACTTCTAGCGAGGTCTCAGAAGTAAAGCAGTATCAGAAATTTGGTTCTTCAAACTCAAGGGTGAAGACAGCAGAGCAGAGATGGGAGCAGCCTGGGGTGGGCCCATCTATCTGAGGAGCCACCTCAGACCTCATCTGGGAGGAGATGGAACTAGCTGCTTTTCATGACAGGGAATAATGCTGCTAAAAACACACAAGAAATTAGGAAAAAGTGTAAGGGCCTGGCGGTGTATGCCAGTGGGGCTAAGACTCACCATGAAATGCAAAAAGAATGTGTGGGTTTATGCTTTCCTCTAGCCCAAGCATCAGCATGGGCTTGCCCTGAAGACACTGGTTGGAAGTGTTGGGAGGACGATGAAGGGGTCAAGATGGCCTTGCACAAGCAATTTCAGGTCACACGGACACGGGACTGCATTCCAGGACCTGTGTGATCCCAGGACACAATGCTGGGGGTGGCCCATGGTTCAGGCAGGAAACATTTCACAAATGAAGAATTCTTAGGAGGTTAGCGCTCTCTTCTGTCTGGGTCTAGCCGGATTACTGACTAAAGACGAATCCTGAGGGTCCTCCTGAGGGTAAGCAGCTTCACCCTGTGATGTCTCACCCTGCCCTCCTCCTCTACACCCCAGGCCCCCCAGCCAGCACAGCCCCTCTCCAGGAACCCGATTCTGTTGCACAGGACTGAGCACTTCTTTTCCAAAGCACATTTCGACCCACTCCCCTTCACTCCATTCTCCCCACGGAACAAGACTACAAGCCAACCTTTTCATTTAAATAATGGGTTTGAGGACAATGGGTCTGGCTTTATTTAGCAGAGGACCATGGACTCATGAATCTCTGAAATAACAATAGTGTTCTGGCTGGGGTTTACTAGAAGGGATATTTCCTTCTAGGGAACATGAGACACTGGCTTTTACAACAAACACTCCTCCTTTTTAATCTGGCATCTGGTTTTCCCATGGCCTTGTATTTATGGAAGATTTATTATGGTAAAGGAGGAGAAAGCACAATGAGATTCTGCTTTTGACCACATGAAATTTAAACCTCATTGAAAGGATCAAAAAATGACTAAGACTAGAGAGTGTGACGATAGGTCCAAGCAGGGCACTAAGGACGAAACCAAACCTGCCCGGAAGGGCAGGGCTCTCAGTGCCGAGGGCCCTACGGTAGGTGAGCCTGTGCGGATGGGCACCTGTGCCCCTGGAGGAGGGCAGGGGGAGGCCGTGTGCTGGGGAGAAAGGCCTGTGAGGGGCTTCCCGGGCAGCAGCAGTTTGGTCTTGTGGGAATCTATGGAATGAAGTCTAGGGCCATGCTAGTTAAGAAGGCCTTTACCACTCGAGGCAGAAATCCACCAATTTAGCCTTCTCCTGGTATCAGACTTAGTCCTAGTTATTTGTTCTCTGTGACTATTTGTTTCACTGATTTCTAAGATCCTTATTTGGGTAATTCCAGAAATTTCTTAATACTAGAGACAAATGAACTGACTCATCCTTTCAACCAGCTATAACTGAGAGTGTGTTCAGGCTTTGCATGGGTGATTAAGGATGTGACAAGATACTGATCTCCTTCACAAGTAGATATATATATACATCTTCACAAGTAGATATATATATACATATATATACATAGTCTTGTGTCATATATATATACATATGACACAAGACTACTTGTGCATTTTCTATGTGTTGTTTGATGTAGAAAAGGTCCAGAGAGTCAGACACAGTTAATTTCCATGAGACATGAACTTAGGTCCCAAGAATGAACAACACAGCATTTAAATATAACGACGCCACGGTTCAAGTCTGTCTAGGGCAGGAAAGGTAGTCAACTTCATGGAGGAGGAGGCAGTATGGGGAACCAGTGCTTGCCTTGGAAAGCATGCTGGACAGAATCTTGGAAGCTGACAAGATGTGCACTGGCTGGAGAGCAGTATGGGAGTATAGAAAAGGCATTTTTATGGTTTGGATAAAAACTGTTCCCCAGGGCCAGCTGTTGGGATTTGGGGAAGTGATAGGATCATGAGGGTGCTAAATTCATCAGCAGATTAATGTATTCATTAACTCACAGCCCAGTGGACTATTAGGAGGTGGGCCTAGACAGTGGGTCATAGAGGTGTGACTTGAGGACTGTGTCTTGTCCCTGCAGCCCCCCGCTTTATGTCTTCCCTGAGGTGAGCAGCCCTTGTCTGGCACATGCTCCTGCCATGATGTGCTGCTTCACCACAGGCCCAGAACAACTGAGCCAGACAGTCATGGACTGAAATTCTGAAATCATAGCTCAAATCAGCCTTTCCTTTGTTAAGTTGCCTTTGTCAGGTATCTTGTTATAGTGGCAAAAAGCTGAATAATGCAAGTGTTCAAGCATAGAAGCAGTCTGACCAGAGGTTGGGGCCATGAAGCAGACTAAGAGAGGAATTTGAAAAAGTGCAAGGAGTCAGGTCATGGTGGGCTCTGAATCACAAACACATATAAGAGGCTGTACTTCAAAACCTGAAGGCTTTGTGCCAAGATGGCAGTGCCCAGCTGTGTGAAGAATGGGCTGGATGGAGGCAGGAGACCATGGAGAAGATACCACGGTAATCTTTCATTCCTTAAAAATTGGGACAAATGAGTCACATGAGCAGCTGCTCACATGAGATTCTTCTCAGTCATGGATTCTGACGTAGAGGATATTCTAGGAGTTCCCCAACTGGCATCTTCTCCGATTCAATTTGTGCCCCAGGCTGGTCTTGCTGATCTACTCCCTGCCTTCAGGCAATGCACATTAGCCTGTGAGATTCCTTAAGATACTGAAAGTCTAAACTACGGGTCCTTAAAGAATATGATGCAAAATGGTGTCAGTACTGGTGGTAACTTGGCAAGGCATGGATCTTCTAACGCTCACATTGTTACAGGCAGCTAAGTTAGAAATATTATAGGCAGTCAAACAGGGCTAGGTCCTCAAAGGAGCCATGTAGAAGGCCAGATACCTTGCAACTGTGGGGGAGATAGTCACCTCTGCTGTGGGCCAGACCTCAAGACGAAAGATAACTCAAATGAACCCACATACTTCCTAAGGATAAGCATCAGGAATTGATATTCTAAATAGTTCTCCATCACCCTGAGGAAACCAGGAGTCACCATCCCAACTTCCCTACAAGAAGAGTCACTGCTCTTTAGGCTGGCCCACTTGTTACATGACTCTCTTCTCCATTTGTTCCCGATTTAATCAATTTTACCTGAGCAATTAATCTTATTGGTTGACCACAGTTCTATCCCACCTTATGCCCACCTTGCAAGTTCCCATTTTGGACCTGTCTCATCTCGTGGTTTTGCTCTATAGAATTCCTAGAAAAGATGGGGACTCAGGACCCCTTTCTCTCTCTCTCTCTCTCTCTCTCTCTCTCTCAGACAGAAGCTTTCTTTCTCTCATAAATATATTCTGTTCTTAACCTCTGTTGTCCCTTAAATTCATTCTTCAGTTTTGGAGAACACAAACACATACTGGACGTATAGTAGGTTGGGAGTTTCATTTCCCTAAATCAACATGACATAGGCCATTGTCACATTGCAACTTTAGTTTGTAGCAGCTCCAGACTACATGGGCACTGGAGCCTTGCTATATAAGGGGTGGAAAGATTATGGGCAGAGATGGCTCTTTCTGGTGAATGACCTACATACTAAGGTTTGCTGCTATGTGTTCCACTGTGTCTTGGGCTCCCATTCCATCCCTCTGACTGTCCTGTCCTGCTCAAGGTAATGCTCTGTAACTCTCGCAGGGCTCTGTACTCTTACGAGAGATCCTTCTTGGCACATGTGCGGCCCACTCCTGGTCCATACGCATGGATGCAGAATCTCAGGTGTGCCTGAGAGGTGTCACAGCAGGGTAGCTGTAGGAGAGACAAACCAGTTTTCTCCATCATTTGAGCTTGGCTGCACAGGAGAGAAAAGGAGGCACGGGCATGCAGCTGCTGGGAGAACAACGCGTTTGGAGGTGGAGGTTGTTTCTGGGGTGGGGAGAAAGTCATGTTTATTAATTAAAACATCTCTTTTTTCCAGACACTAATACTCCTGGGTTTTCTGATGTCTTTTCTTATTGATAAGTACTGTAGGTGCCACTTTGTCAGTCTTACTGGAGGACCTGCGCTTGTGAATTGGTAGTCTAAATCTACGTGAAATAAGAAAGGAGGCCTATGTAAGTATTAGTTCAAGAAATGCAAAAGGTCCAAGTTCCCATGCAAGGAATGCTAGGAGTCACCTAAATCTTTTCATTAACAGGGAACAGGGTAGTGTTAAGCTTGGTTTAAAACTAGGCACAACTGGCAAAAGATGAATACCTCCTGGTTTAACAAAGATTTAAATGACTGTGATTACTTCACAAAAACATACCTATATGCTAATTTTTACTGCATGATAAAGGCAGGAGTCCAGAACAACGTTTTATTCTGTTGTTTTGAAGAGAGATGTCACTTGGTCTTTTTCCCTGAGGGGTGCCCACATACCAATTTGAGGTCCTGCTGGGTGGGCGGAACAGGGGTTGGCCTATGTTGTGAATAACTGCAGGCATCCTGAGGTGGGAGCTGGAGGCAGGGAGGTTGCAAGGCCTGTTTCCCATCCCATGTCTGCCTAGGGTTAATGTGTATGCAGGGCCTGCCGGGAGCAGATCTGGCAGTGTTCTCTGGCTCTGCCCACAGGTAGAAGAATCAGCCAGCTTCTAGAAGTAGGGACTTATCTGACCAAAGGAGAACTCGTAGGTATAAAGGATGGAGCTCCTTTATGTACTGTTCCCCTGCTGGGGTTCCATTTCCTGCCTCTTTTGTCTGTTTGGTCAGGAAAGCTAGAGGCTGAGACTGAATCATGGCAGGTATGTCCAGAGACTCCCCCAGTGGGCCCTCCCATGGTGACACTGGCGGCTTTGCCTTTCTTGCATGGCTTTCAGCCCTTTAGCTCCTCTCCTGAGGGACAGCAGGCAGCACAAGGCCATGGGATCAGCTTCCTTCCTTCTCTGTGAAGAACTGCAGGCTAGATTCTTCCTGGAATCCAGAAGTTCCCTTGGTTGCTATTTATGGACTTTCTCAAAGGAACAGAACAGCACTACATAAATTAATTTGCTTAGGGCAAACACCCAGGGAGTTCTGGTTATGTTCAAGTCACAGAAAATTGGAGTTCATAAATGGCTCGCTGAGCCAGAGCATCTTTCTTAAGGGTCTGGGTGTCAAGAGGCTCCGTCTCTGCCATATGAGTAGAATCTCTTCTTCTTAAATTGCTGGTAAAAGGGGTTTCTGTTGCTCCTCTAGCAACCTGGCAGTTGTCAGAAACTTCTCTCTCTGCTTTACCCACTTCTGAGCAAAGATATGTCCTCTGCTCTGTCCTCGGCAGAAACAAGACCAGTGTGCACTGTCTGCTCTCTAATGAACCAGTCCAGAGACTAATAAACATTAATCTCAAAAAACTGGACAATGGAATCATATAAGGAAGCAGAATTTTGCCTTAAAGAAAATTTTGCCTCTCCTATCACTCTGCTCACGGTGGTTTCAAATACTTGCTGAAGAAACTTCCCATGGAAAAAGCCTATGTCAGATTGTCAGAGGAAAGAGAGGGGGGTACAGACAAAAAGGGCAAGGTAAATGTAAGTGGACAAAGCTTGTGCACATTTTGTAAAGTCAGTGACATTTTTAGGTCAAAAGTTTGAAAACTGTCAAAGGGATTCTTGGCAATGTAGGATGGTGATTTAAGCAACATGGCTGGATTCATCTGCCTATTTGCTTTTCCTTTTTGCCATTAATGCAAATATATGGCTTTGCTGAGAATCATCAGAGCAATATGTCAGTTCCATTCCTCATACAATAGCACACAGTATAACTTAGGCATAAGAAAAATACTTACTCTCCAGAATTGGTAAAATGGCAGCAAAGTGGTAATCACTGAATGATTTCCCTCAAGTCTGCACCTGAACATATCCCTTGGCAAAATCCACTGCTTTGCAAAACCCCATTCCTTTGGCACTGTGTCCTTTTGGAATCCTAACCTGTATGTTCCAGCCACTGGGAGCTACCATCATTTTCAAATACAGTGGACTCATAATTCTGTGACTTTTTGTGGTACTTTCAATCTCCATCTGCTAAGAAAGAATACCATCCTGCTTCGACAGAACACCTGCCCATCTTCTGAGACAAAGTCCAAGGTGATACTGCGGAGCTCCATCTTGCTACCTCCCTGTTTTGAAAAACAACAGGCCCTCATTGCACCGGAACACATGGCTAGGAGAGAAACTGCTGAGCACAGGGTGGGGATATATTCAGCTCTCAAATACTTTCAAATATTTTCCAAATTGATGATATCAATGTATAATTCTACCAGGAGTCGATAACTATTTTAATTGCTCTGCATCGCCACTAAGATTTAATATTGTCATTGTTTTTAATTTTAGCAATTCTTGTGGGCAGTGATATGCATTTGCATTTCCCTGATGATTGATTATATGGAGCATTTTTCTATGGGTTTGTAGGGTTTTTTGGAAGTTCCTTTTCTTTATACATATTCTAGATTCATTTCTTAGATATATGCATTGCAAATATCATTATTCACTCTGAACCTCATCTTTTTAGTCTTCTGGTGTTTTCTTTTGATGAACTGATGTTCTTATTCTTAAAACAGTCATTTCTCTTTTTTTTTCTTTCAATGGTAGTACTTTTGTTCCAATTTAAAAAGTACTCTTTTCTATCCCATCTAGTAGCCCATCTGAAACAGCGTGAAGGGCAGCACAGAAAAGAATCTGGATCTCTAAGGACTCTGCACGACTGCATGGAGGAGAGAAAAATATGCATCCAGTTTTATTAAGCTACTATTTTTAATCCCTGTGATCTCCACTGGAACTGGAGTTTATAAAATCACTTACAATAAATAAGAGACATTTTGCAGAAATGCCCATTTATATGTTTAGAGGAACTGTGTTAATTACAAAATCTTTACTTAGTGCCTGAGACTTCAAAATATGTATCTTCTAAAACAGCTTATTATCAAGAAAATTTTAAGTTGTTTTATACATGTAAACACACAAATATATCAAAAATAGTACGTATTTATTTACATAGGGCCTTTGCACTGAGCTATATGTCCAGCCCTTTTCAATTTTTTACTTTGAGAGTGGTCTTGATAAGCTGCTGTGTTGCCCAGGCTGGCCTTGATCTTGCAGTGCTCCTACATCAGCCTCCTAGAGTTCTGTGATTACTGATCCAGTGAGAGGAAAAATGTCCTGAGGAATCTGGTATTATGAGCAAAATAATAGCGGTATCTAACAATAATGAGAATATTTTCTAGTTGAGGAATGTGTGAGGGATGCTTCAAGGGTCCACTTTGTTTACTATAGCAGCAGCTCTTGGAAACATGTGGCAAGTGTCACAGGAAAGACAAAACAGAAAGGGACTGAGCACCTAGCTGTGCTAGGAATGACCTGGGCAACTGATCTGAAAAACAGTCTATAAGACAGAAGAACAACTGAGAAAGTCAAGGTCATGTCTGAGGACCTGGAGCTCAGGCTGACAGAGCTAATGACAGAATCTGTAACACTGAAAGGAAAGACAAGACAGAACGCCATGGCCAGGTGCAAAGCTTTCTGTTTGTATAAGGTCTCCATTTTCCTATGTCCATATGATTGTGATTTGCTCTGCCTACTGGGCTGTAGGGCACAGGACTAGATGGAACTGACAAAAGATTGTCAGAATTTTATTAGTTATCACTGACCCTGTAAACTGCTTTTTATAAAGACTTATGCCACATTCCAGTTTTACCACCTCTTCATCCATGCATGCTCCCTGTCTGTCTCCCCCACAGCTTAGTCACCTTCCTCCTCCTTCTTTTAAGTTATTGTAACACAAGGCTTGGAGCATTGAGTCTTGCTCCATTCCATGGCTTACAATGACAAATGCAGGAGACGATCAGTGAAGGCAGGAAGGACATATGGAGATATGCAGTCAGCAAGGGGATGTGTACTTTCAAAGTTACTCACTGACCTCACCTGCCCCGGCCCCTTCGATGAAGCTGAGGTAGAAGGAGGTCTGGTTCTGTGTAATTGTGCCACCCAGCTGCCGAGGGGAGGGAAATGGCTGGTCTGGTGGATAGCGCTCCTTTGAACTTCAAGTGTGGGATGCTCATTATTTTTTGGCTTGGTCTTCAATCTCTAATTCAGAGACAACTAGGCACCCACCATTATCATCCGACACAGATAAAACTGGTTATGGAAACCAAAAGACAGTGCTATTACATAGCTGAGCTACCTGATCATTTTGGAAGAGGACTTACACTTAAACTGTGCAAACACCAATGAGCTAGGTAGGTCCAACAAGCATCTTAGAATACTGCACTGGCCTTGGCAAGTTCATATCATGGCTTAGATGACAGCTGGTCATCCATTCCCCTCCCTTCAACTGGGACTACTCCCACCATTAGCTGAATCACTCAAAACATGTATTTGCTAGAAAAGATACTGACACAGATGCCTCAAGACTGATACTATCATGAAAATAGGCCAAGAAGTAGAGAAATGAAAGCAGAATTTATTCAGTGACTTCACAGTATTTCATAATCCTTGCTGACCCTAAGAATCCTTTGCAAAGATTTTTTAAAAAAATATCCTATTTGAAAGCAGCGGAAGCAGAATCTCTGGGCTGAGTCCCAGACAGGAGCTAGTCCACTCTGCAGGTGATCTCAATGTCCAGCCAGCTCAGGAAACCGCTGCTATGGACTAGCTTTCTGATTTGCCCTATGCCTAGTCTGCCTTTTTTTTTTCTTTCTTTCTTGAAAAGGACTATACCTACTTTAAAGGCTACAGAGATTAGGATGTCCTGGGTGACTATATATTTTCATGACTATGTACTCTTCAGGACTTAAACTCTTTCTTGCTCTCTGTGAAGTAAACTCTTGCAAACTCCCACCTCCAAAAATCTGTGCTTTTGGAAGACTCTGAAGATGAAGACTCAGAAAACTGCCTTTCTCTTATACAATGCAGAAAGCTTAAGGAAGAGGTGAGGCAAGCATGGAGAAACACTCTTTCTCCTTGTCTTGCCCTTTGCTAGGCTAATTTATTTAGCATTCGTTTCCCCCCTCTTTTTATACAATTATTTTGGCTGAAGTATACTATACTTGTCCCTTCAATAAATCTGTCTGGAAAATAATACAGATGATAGAAATTCCGGAGAATGAGTTTCTACTGCCATGTTCCCCTCTCCATAATTTTTCACATTGTTCTTATCTGCAAAGCTGTTTTTGTAACAAAACCTGCTTTTTATCCTTGAATCCTCATCAGTTCTGTGGCTTACAGAAGTTCGCTCTCATGGTATTATCTGCTAACTCACTTGAAACAGAGGGCAATTGAGTACTTGTAAAGTGTATGCCAGAAACACAAGGTACTTACATCAGAAGGGATCAACTGACTGCCCACAGGACAAAGGCCAGACTGAACAAAAGCCCCCTGCAGCCTTGCTCAGAACTCATGAACATCATTGCCACTGGAGATTACAAAGAATGAAGATAACACTCATCTTTTCCATAAACCTACCTAACTGGGAGAAGGCAATGGTTGTTGAGATTGATTTTGTAACAACAATGCCTCTACTCAGCAAATAGAATTTAGGCCAGCACCCTAAAATTGGATGGGTTGTTAAGAAGCATGCCAGGAATATGTCAGAGACTCATTTTTGCTATTATTCACAAGGCAGAAATCCTCATTATGTTCTGAGTTGCTCTTCTGGCCAGAATTCTGTGTGGCCTTTCTCGGGTAGTAAAAAATTAGTAAAAACATTAAATAATAATGACTTAAAATTCTATCTTTGAAGTGTTTATTATTAAGTTACAGATGCAGAAATGGACTTAAAAATGAAAGAACTTGATAGATACTCAGAGACGATGCTAGCTAAATATCTTTGGACAAAGACAGGATGTATCTTTGAGGATTGTAAACCTGAATTATCTCAGGTTTACATTTCTAGATCTGGCAATAACATGGTGTGTGGTTGGCCATGTGCCTAAAGAAGTACCCCCTGGGGACACCAGGGATGAAGGACAATTCTGGGTCTTAGGTGTCTGGTTCAGGTTGGGTCCATCTTGAGCTACAGAGGATTGATCAGGTCCCATTTCCATGGGATCTTGGAAAGCCCAGAGCAAATAAGGCACTCTGGGAACACTGTCAGCTGGAACGGTCCTCAGAATACCTCGCTGGTTCCCAACTCTCCCCTTTCAGTAACTGGCCCTTGGAATTTCTGTCTTCAGGACCCACCCCAGGTATATATGAACCAGTCTTGGCTGGAATTAAACTAACTCTCCATTATTCAGGGTAAAAGTCTATATAATCAATGAAAATTTGGGAATGTTAATACAGGTTTTCAAATCTGCCTTCATGCACAGAAAAAACTCAAAGCCACATTTAAAAGTTAATATACAGCGCTGGGCACATAGCTCAGGGGCAGAGCACTTGCCTAGCATGAAAGAAGCAGAGGGTTCAATCTCCAGCAATACACATAGGCAACACACACCCACGCAGTGCACTGTTCAACTAATGTTATCAATTTCTAGTCCATTTTCTCTTAAATATAGTGATTTGAGTTCAATTTACAAGTCTTATTGCTATTGGTAAATCCAGAAAATGTCAACAATTATTTAAAGGGTCTTTTGAAGCTTAATTTCCTTTCACATTCTAAACTGCATTTTTATATTTTTAATGTATTGGTTTTCTTTAATATTTCTCTCTCTCTCTCTCTTTCTTTTTTCTGGTTGTGCTAGAGATCAAATCCAGAAACTCATACATGCTGGGCAAGTGCTTCACACTGATGTACCCCGAGCCATTTGATTTTCTTTTTAAGTAGATCAGTGGTCTGATTACTAAACAGAAAATTCAAAGCATGTAAATAACTCTTATAAATCTAATCATGAAACATAAACAAAGGAAACCCTAAATCCTCTTAAATGGTTCAATGTTACAAATTTACTAAAACTTTACTCTTACATTGCCCAACCTGAAAGTACAAATGTAAATCAATTCTAAATTACATTTAAAATTGGAACAACAAGGTTGGCCTCTAGTTCTAAAAGGTCATGTGCTCTAAAACACAACAAATGCTTAAAATAGCAAACATGAACATATTGTTTTTGAACTTATCACAAAAATGCTAATATTAGGAATTTGTGATTTTCTTTTCTCTTAATTCCAAATTGTTCTGGTATTAGATGTGTCTTCCAGGGAGGCAACTGCATCATTCTAAACAGTTTGAGGTTGCTTTTCCAGCTAACTGAAACTACACATGGATGGTGACTTTGGCAGGGAGGAGTCCCACCAAGCAGGGTTGCTTTAACAGGGGTTCCAGAGCTTCAAAGGGCTGTTCACATGGTCCATCTCCCTGAACTTGCCTCATTATGTAATTCCTGTCTATGGACAGACTTCTGCAACCCATCTTAGACTGAGGCTAATTTTCATCAACACTTCACTGGCTCTGCATGTCTTTGTTTCTCTTATGATACTTACACACTCAGCTGGATTCTACATTTCTCTCAAGTCTTTGCTGCCTATGTAGTCCTCTAATAAGCAAGTAGTCTTGTGTTAATGGAACAGACAAGTGGGTTGAACTTGGAAGGCCCAGATATTTGACATGTTCTACTCCAAAGTGGTACCAAAGAAGCAACCTCACGCATACCAGCTGATGGCTGAAATGGGAAGGAGGATAAGGAAAGAGAGGAGATAAAATGGCTCAGAACACAAACGTCAGCATCATTAGACATAAAGGTATCTCCAAAAGCAATTTCCTTCCCTGGTTTGCACAACCTTAGAGTATAGTGTCCTTTGAGAGTGTTCACATGCCACAGGCATCCAAAACGTCAGCTTCCTCCCAAGGTCCTGGTTCTACAAGTTCATACCAAGTGATCCAACTCCTGTCATTTGATCACTGAGCCAAGGGTGAATACCTGATCTTAGGGAAAGCAAAGAAAATATTAAGCTGAACCCACTGGATTCCCTTCATGACCCAACATACTGTAGTGGAAGGATGTCACAAAAGTACAGCATGAGACTGAAGTTGTGTCTAATGGAAAAGTTACTAGTTCTCACTTAACTCCATTTCTTCTGGTGGAAAGGAGATTAAAGACTTTATTATATATCCTTTTAAAGGACAGACAGCAGCACTGAATTTTGTTCACTGAGTGTTTTACTTGTTTTGTGACTAAGGACAAAAACCAACATACACTAATAAAGCACTCTGTGAGGCTTAGGCAGGAGGACTGCAAGTTTGAGCCCAGTCTTGGCAATTTAGTGAGACTCTGATTCAAAATAAAAAAATAAAAAGGGCTGGGGATGTAGCTCAGTATGAAAGCCCACAGTTAAATTCCTGTACAGAAAAAAAGGGAGACTGAATTTATATTAAATTGAATTTACATCAATACTGAGGAGATGCTCGTGACAACAGAATTGTGCTGGCTCATACAACTTAGGGATCAGACACAACGGGGCCAATGCCCTTTCTCCTCCAGCCCCTTTGCAAGTCCCCGCCATTTACTGCTGAGCATTCCCAAGCTTTACACGTTGGAGCTTTGGCTATCGGGAGAGAGAACAACCTTTCTTTCCCGATACCAGTGCTCCAACGCCAACATGACAGCAGGTGCACAGAGAGCCTGGACACAGCGTCCGCCAGGGAGGCAGGAGTGGGTCATCCCAATCTGGCGCTCCAGCTGTTCACCTGTCAGTGGGGAAGAGGGCTGTCAAGCCAGGGTTGCTGGGAGGGGAATACCTTAGCTGGCCTCAATAAGGAGCTGACCAGTGCTCAAGTGCAGCTGACTCTCTAAATATTAGGAGAAGGCACCTCGACCTTTCACTCTGATGACTGCTTAGATGGTTCAAGTAGCTGCTGTTTCTCATATACAGCTAAATTACATTTATCATTCACACTGTATAAATGACTTAGGTTAGAAAAAGAGAACACTTTTTTAAAGCTATGTCACAAAAAACTTGTGAAAATTGATTTTTTGAAATTTATAGGAAATAAACATCCCAATAGCTTAATGATTTAGGTGTGACTTCAGCCTTGCAATATGCAGTATTTCCTTTGCTTCTCAATTTCAGGAAGTCATTTCCTTTTTAGAAAAGTAAAAATCTACTTGCAATTCCTACAACAAATATTTTAGAGAAGCAATATACTGATATCAGACAAAAAAGGGCACTTTGTAATTTTTAATTTACTATATATATTTTGTACTACATATATGCAAAATCTGAGAAGTGAATCTGAAAACCAAGGTGGTCCTTTTTACTTGGGTTACCAGGTAATCTTAGCATGTGTGAGGATGATTCTTGCTTAAATACAGTAACTAAAAATTGTAGGCATTAGCATCTTATATTTTGATAAACAAAATCAGCCTCATATTATAAGTTTCAGAAAGCAAACTGAATCCATTTCTCCCATAGCACCTCCTAATACACTACATGATTTTTGTTATGTCTCTTGTTTATTATCTGCCTTCTCCTATTAGAACATAATTTCACAAGGGCAGAAACATTGCTTGGTGCAAGCACGTAGTAATTTGATTGAATGAACAACTAGTTAAATTTAGGCATGATACAGATTCTTCATGACCTAAACATTATAGGTCTATGTGATGCCAGCGGCTACCTAATGACGAGTTACAGGAGCAGATGCTGTGGGGTGACTTGTCCTGTTCCCCAGAGCCAGCATGAGGGCAGTGTTCCAGGGGGCAGCCAGGGCCTGGTGTGAGTAGTGAACAAGGAACACACTCACATAAGAGGCAGGTCTCTCTTTCCAAGGAGGTGGCCATGTCTTTTAGAGTGATGATACTCAAGCTTTGTGCCCTTGTCACTTTCATTCCTACTTCCATTTTCACAGTTGCTATGAACTTGTGCTGTTATTTTTAAGCCGCTCCTCTATCTGGCTCATGTTGCCTCATTGCCTTCTAAGGCTTAGCTGTCAAATTCTGCCAGAAAAGAACACCTGTGCGTGTGTCCTCAGAGCACTTCTGACTTGGTTCTGGGCTGGACAGGTAGATTTTTGGGCAATAAGGCACATTTAAAGAATACTTTAGGAGTAGAGAAACATTGTGTTTATTTTATATTTTACTAAGCATATGATAGGTTTAATATATTCTACATAGACATCTGACAATGTCAGATCAGTGGGTTTCATAGGTGAAAGGCTCCTAAAACTATCTCTTAAAAATGTTTGAGAATATGTGATCTTTCCCCCAGTGTTTATTATAAAACTTTTCAAATATCCAAAAGCATTGAAAAGAACAAAAGAAACATCCCTATGCCTACCATTTAGATAAAAATTACTTTCTCTTACTTTAATCTATGTAAGTATATGAATACTATTATTTATCTGTACATATATACATTTATGAATATTTATATTTAATAGAATATATGTGTAAACTTTCTTTTTTTCTGAACTACTTGAAGGTAATTAGTGACTTCTTCTAAGGGTGAATTATATAAGTCCTATGTATGAGTTGTGATCAAAGTATACAGTGAATGTTTAAATTTAAAAAACTATTATAGTGGAAGATATATTGGCATTAGTTCCCTTTGAAATACCCTTCCTCCAACTTGAACACACTCATCCCATCATTCTTGTTACTGTCTGAAGCAGTTCTGGAAGTCCTCTTTCATGTCTTTTTGTGGCTGCCTCAATATTCTGAACTGATTCATAATATGGCAATTTCTGATATCACCTATCATTTGCAAGCTCTGCCTCCATGTGACTTCTGGCTGTTCCCTAAAGTAAAAATGACCATGAAAAATAACTATTTTGAATCAATTCAGGATATTGAGGCTGCTGTGACAATGCAATGAAAGACATTAAAAAAAAAAGACTACTGTGTGACTGAGATAGGAACAACTTAAATTCTTGTCTCAGACAGGAAGGTGCTTTTTTCTGAGGTCCAGAGAGAGGTGCACTGGAAAGCCACCACATTTACCTAATGGTAGGGTTATCTCAAAGAATACTTCCTGGGCCCTGACAAGCTGAGAGACTTGGAGCAAACGGCTTACAGACTCTGATGATCATAGTGATAGGGATAATGATACCATTACTAATAATAGCAACGGTATATTCTTAGTAGTCCTTACTGTGTGCCTAGATTTATTATGCTAAATCCTTTCTCTGTAGTTTACTCATTTTATCCCCATAACTGCTTATGAGTGTCAGTGTGTCCCTGAACTGTAGCCTTTAGCTATCCTGGAACTACGTTTCCCAGAATAAAGCTCCAGAGAGTCCAAGGACTCATTCGCCAGAATGGGGTCAAGAATCAGATGGAAATTGCCTTGAAATCCAAGTACTAAGAGGCTAACCTTACATGTGGATGGGTGGAAGATTGGTAATGGCAAAGAGAACAAGAGATTAGACACCCACTTAGTAAAAGGTTCTTTTTCTAGATTTTTTTTCAACATAAATGAGGAAGAAAAGTGAAAAATAAATTTAGAAAACAAAAATTGACACATACGGCTCACATGCAATGAAAAGATTTGTTTTGGTGGTAGATTTGTTATTTCACCACCTCTGACTTTCAAAATTGTGGGAGTTAATTATTTCACTACTTTCTGACAAAATGAAACGTGAAAACATCAAGGGGGAGGCTAGTTGGAAGATATTTAAAAATACACTCACAAAGGGGGAAAATTCACTGGAAATTACAACAGACTTTGGTTTGTGGCGCTGACCAGTCACAAGGCACACAGGACTTGGACTCTGCCGTGTGGGAGCTGCTATCACCTTCCCCTGGCACCAGGGCCTGGGAGGGCACGACTGAATAGCACCCCACTTCTGTGTGCAGCGGCTTACAGAGACGTCATTCCCACATGGAGTACTCTGGACCAGCTATGAACTTGGGGCTCAGAACTGTGCAACTCATCCTTGTTCCCCTCCCGGGTCTGGCTGAAAAGACATCAGCCTGCCACATCCGAGGAACAGTCATCAGGCCAGTGTGGAGGGAGCGGGGTGAGCAAGGGGGCGGGAGATAAAGCCAGAGAAGCCAGAAGGGACTCAGTGACGAAAAGCCTTAGGCTAGGTAAAGATCTGGAAGGACCTGCATCCTCTACAGAAGGTGTTTTCCAGAAGGTGCCAGAAGACTCAGGCACCATTGTTACTTACCTTGCTTTTCTAATGCTACAGCACAACCTGCTTTCAGTGTTTTCCAACTTAAAACTGCAGCCTCATTCTCATTGTGGAATTGAGATTGGGGTCCTTAACTGTGCTTGGGTTTGAGTGTCTGAGTGGAGAACCGTGGACCTGCCCACATACCTCCGTGGCAGTGAGGGGCCTACCTTTCAGGCCTGTACTCTTGTCAAGCTCCTTAGAGCTCCCTAAAAAGGTAACATTTCTGCTAGCTTGACCAAGTTGTAGCACAGACTGCCCTTTACCTACAGGGGCAGGTGTTCTCCAAGAAGAACAGAAATACAGAAAAGAAATATAAACTCACTGTCACTGGCTAGTTATGAAAAGCTTGGAAGCAAACTTGGGGATTATCTGAAGGCACATTTCTCCCATGGGATTCAGCAATGTCACCAGGAGCTACAGGTGAGGATCATCTTGTTTTGCTCAGCCTCCTTGTGCAGAGGCTACACCTGCCTGGCATGCTTGGCCCCCTACCTGTGGGCATCACATGTGAAAAGCCTCGCAGGCCCCACTGTGGCGAGTCTGGAGGTGTGGCTGAGGATGGGCTGCCGACACCCCTGTGCATGTGGGAAGACGGGGGACTCTGCTTACAGGATGCA
The DNA here is from genome assembly GCA_004027455.1 of Hydrochoerus hydrochaeris. NCBI lineage: Eukaryota > Metazoa > Chordata > Mammalia > Rodentia > Hydrochaeridae > Hydrochoerus > Hydrochoerus hydrochaeris. The sequence continues at coordinate 73,913 of PVLA01007244.1, read as the reverse complement.
GAACCAGGGATACTTCTGCACTGAAAGCATCACTCACTTTTCCCTTGTGGACTCTGTATCATATTGTTGATGATTTTCCACTTTGCTTTTAGTACTAGAAAACCTCAAGTCAGATTAGGGGCCTACTTTGGGAACAGCGCTGTCCAATTGAACTTTCTGTCACGAAGGAAACTTTCCGTACTGCTCAATATGGTAGCCGTTAGCCACGTGTGGCAGCTTAGTATCTGAAATACATTTAGAACGACTAAGGAATGGCATCTTAAATTTAGCTTAAAATTTAAACTTCAATAGCCACATGTGAGTCCCAGGGATGGAAAGTATATAGAAGATGACATGTCTTCCAGATGTTGCTCATGGTTTATCTTATTTTCCCATCAACATTTGGCCTTCACTTCAAATTCTTCTGTATTTAATTTTGTTCGGTTAATTTTCTTGTGTAGTATATACCTTTGTAAGCCCTTTTATGTATTCATTTATTTTTAGGTGTTTTTTTTTTTTTTTTGTACTGGGCATCAAACTCATGACCTCTTGCTTGCCAGGAAGGCGCATGCACCACTGAGTTAAATCCCTGGCCCTTAAGCCATTTCAAATTTCTTTTTTAAAGTGAGAAACTTACTTATCAATGCAAAAAAAACCCCACACAAATATTAGAAAGGTAATATAGCTGTATTCCCAACCCTTTAGCACAATAGAGAACGACACGCTTGTTTGGGGGAAAGAGGCCCACACGTGGGAGAAGCAGCCTCTTCTGTGTCTGCCTCTGCTCTGTTTCTTCAGTTGTGTGCTGCTCATGCAAATGTGTAATTCGTGAGCTTCCCTGAATTGTACATTTGTGGCTCCTACACTTTTCTGCTGTATATTATTTATATTCCTCTCTTATAAAAGTAAACAAAAATATCTGTAAAAAAGAATCTATTGTATTCAACATTCAATGTCAGTTGAATACTATGGAATGTAGAAAGATTCATTAAATATAGTCCTTGATTCCACAAGGCTCTAGTTTAGTATCATGAAGCGTCAATCACATTTTGAAAGTGCATGGATCGGGTCAAGGATATAACTCATAGGCACAGTGCCTGCCTGGTGAGCACAAGGTCCTGAGTTCATTTCTCAGTACAAAAAAAAAAAAAAAAAAAAAAAAAAAAAAAAAAAAAAAAAAAAAAAAAAAAAAAAAAAAAATCCCCAAAAGCGAAAACAAAACAAAACAAAAACATGAAAGTGCATGGATTTGTGACAACTCCTGATACTAGTGACTTCCCACACAATGTCAAGAAGGAAGGAGAGATGAGTATCAAGAAGACAGCTTTCTTCTTATTTTGTCAGAGCTTGGTAAAAGACTTCTTCTAATTCTTTTTTTTTTTTAGACTTCTAATTCTAAAGCTGAATGGCTTTCAGAAAAAAAAAACTCAGTGTTTCTCTTTTAGAGAAGTTAAAAAGGGAGGAGGCGGGGGACTCTGATACGTGGCATATGAGGTCCATGGAACAGGATGAGAAAGTAAAATGCAATCTCTATTTTAACCAGACAACTAAAACCTTTTCAGGTTTCTTCAATGTATAACTTCATCCATTTTAACAAAAAATGATCTTAGATATAGTTGAGAAACGGACAGGTATATATCTCACAGTGGAAGGCCACTCTCCGCAGCTGTGAGGATAAACAGTAACCTGCTCAAATGGTCATTATCAAGAGTCGGGAGGGGGAATACTTTCCATTCTCTCCCTGTTAATTGAGCATGCTATTATTCAACAAAGGTCTACAATCCTGAGTCCCCAGATACAAATCTCTTTTCTCTTTTGTGAATCTCTCTAACTTCAAAAGCCTGCACCTGTATAGACTTTATAATCATTTAAGTGTGTAGATCTTTGAAATATTCTTTCAGTGTTTCCTTTGAGCAGAGGTCAGGCCAAGCTTTTATACTTTGTTCTTTCATTTATGTTATTAGAAGGATCAAGGAAAAAAGTCTTCTCATTACTAAGAAGAGGAAGAAATCACTTCAGAAATAATCATATTCATTTTGATCTTTTAATATAAATATAATTTTTTTGCATTTCATTAACTTTTACTTGGTGCAACTGTTACTTTGCATAAAGAATTGGCAGTTATCAGATGAAGAAAAATTTTCTCACATTTCAAAGCGGATTATAGAGTAAATGCTAGTGCTCTGTTTACTGAGCAATAAAGCAACATTATTTACTTTGTTCAAAAGGAAGTCTGAAAATGATCTAGTTCCCATGAATGAGTATCACAAGGTGACCCTTCTGACTAAAGCAATGTGCCTGGCTTTGGTTTGGACCAGTTAGCAGAAATGTGCCAAATTCTCATTTCATCTCATGATATGGAAATTACAGTTGTGGAGTTTAGAGCCAAAACCAACAAAACCTGAAATTTCACTTGTGATTCTTATAACCACAGTCAGCACCACTTGAGGCAGTGCTCCCCAATATCAGTTTTCTATTCTCAGGTTGCCAAACATGAAAACTAGGATGCTAGAGATTCAGGCTTTTCAGAATAACAAAGCCCTACACTCCAGAACTAACTTAACTGTTAATTAGAGAAAGCCTGGGTTGGAAAGCGTTATCCAACAAGGGCAGATACAGGATATACTTTTATCTGCACTGTGAATTTTTGATTCTAGAGTATAATGTTATCTGTAATGGAGTCCAGGACATCTCAGGAAAGGATCAGAGAAAGGGCTGGTAACTCACAGGTACTAGTGGTGGAAGGCCACTACTGGAAGACTGGGCCAGTCTTCTGTTTGTAAGATATATTCACTCACCCTTCCTAGCTGAGTGAATCTAGAAGCTCTAAAGGCATCTTTTTCTCTTTCAAATCTTTATAAAGGCATCACTTTCCAAAGGACCACAGAATTTTAATATCCTCTGCCAGCAGGGAGGCGGTTAGGGAAAGGGCAGAAGACAGGGAAAGAGAATAGAGAGAAGGGGACAAATGTCTTCTCTATGGAATGTCAATACACTTTACAATCTTTAAAACTGGGTTTTCCTGAAGTTCCTTTGCAGGATTGAAAAGTAAACAGTTAAAAAATGTGCAAGAAATTCCAATCAAAATACCATTTGCATACCACCCAGATCTAGAAAATCATTGCTAAAATTCATCTGGAACCAGAAGAGACCTAGAATAGCAAAGGCAATTCTGGGCAACAAATTCTGGGCAAGTATCACAATCCCTCACTTGAAATTATACTACAAAGCTACTGTGATAAAATCAGCATAGTATTGGAATAAAACAGACCTCAAGATCAATGGGCTAGAGTAGAAGATACAGCCACAACTACAAACACACTCAGCCACCTCACCTTTGACAAAGGGGCCAAACATGTACACTGGTAGAAAGATAGCCTCTTTAATAAGTGGTGCTGGAAAAACTGGCTTTCTATATGCTGAAAACTAAAACTAAATCCATGTCTATTACTATGCACTAAACTAAAGTCAAAATGGATCAAAGACTTAAATATTAAAAGAGAAACACTGTATCTTCTGGAAGACAAAGAAGGTCAAAATCCTGATGACATAGAGGGAGGAAGAGAATTCAGGAACAAAAATCAAACTGCACAGGAAATACTTCCCAGAAACAACAAATGGGATCCTGTCTTATTAAAAAGTTTTTGTATATCAAAATAAATCTCCAACAGAGTGAAAAGAAAACCCATGAATTGGGAAAATATCTTAGTGTCCCTCAGACAAAGGACTTCTATCTAGAACATGCAAAGAATTTAAAAGTCAGGCCCCCAAAATTCAAAGATCCAACTCCAAAATGAGCATCTGAGATGAATATATACTTCTCAGATGAAGAAACACAAATGGCAAATAAATATATGAAAAAATGCTCCAACATCAATGGTCATTCGGGAATGCAAATTAAAACAACACTGAGATTCCCTCTCACCCCAGAAATAATGGCCAAGATCAAGAAATCAACCAGTAACAAATGCTGGAGGGGCTGTGGGGAAAAGGAACCCTTCTCCACTCTTGCTGGGAGAGTAGGCTGGTGCAACCACTGTGGAAATGATTGTGGAGATTCCTCAAAAAGCTAGGATTAGAGATTCCACTTGACCCAGCTATCCTGCTTCTGGGCATTTTCCCAGAAGAACTGAAAAAACATCATACCACAGTGATATATGTGCACCCATGTTTATAGTAGCACAATTTGTAATAGCCAGATCTTGGAAACAACCCAATTACCCATCATTTGAGGAATGGATAAAAAAAAATGTGGTATTTTTATACAATGGAGCACTACTCGGCTATAAAGAAAGATTGCATCAGGGTTCTTATAAGTAAATGGATGCAGCTTGAGACCATACGCATAAGTGACATAAATCAAACTCATGTGTAAATACCATATTGTCTCCCTAGTATAAGAAACTGAATCAGTAAAGGTGATCCATAATCTACAATAATATTGTATAAGGGTAAGAAATTGCTCAAAGAAAAAACATAATTGGGATAGGGGAAAGAAGGAAAGGAGGAAGGGAAAAGGAAGAGGACATAAATTTGCATATATACACACGATAGCTAAAATGACTATACTAGTAATTGTATTAGCTACTGGAAAAGAACAGTTAATACTCATATGATTAGATCAATTTTGTATGTCTATATCAGTTAATCTAAGCAACTCTTTTGAAGGTAACAATATGCAATATTATAACCATTGTTAAATTCCTGTCATCTTGTTTCGTAAACCTCTATTGTGATTGTTTAGGGTTTGTTGTTTGTCTCTTTTGCTTTTTGTTTTTCCTTTCTGTTTCTTTTTTTCTCTTAAATACATTTTTAAAACAGAAAAAAAAAACCAAAACAAACAACAACAACAACAACAAAAATCCCACACAACTCTGCAAGAGTGAGGGAGCAGGTTCAGTAATCTTTAATAACAAGTTCCCCAGGCTAGGAGCTTGTATGACATCCAGCAGTCATGGGTGGTCTGGGGGGACAGACCTGGTACCCAGAAGATCTAGGCACGTGTTTGCTAAGACATGGATACCAGGACAACAGAATGTGCACTGCTGCTGGGAGAAGGCTTTCTGTCCTGTCTTTTGTTTGCATGTGGTATGGACCTCCCTTGACCTGGCTTGGGATGGACAGGGCCACTAATCCTCTTTTTGCTAGCATTGCTCATTAACAGGGAGGAGACTTTCCAGTAGAACTGACTTGTTTTGCCCCTCCGACAGACAGACAGGCAGACAGACAGACAGCCAACCCAAGTACCTGCAGAAGGATCTTGTTGCCATCGTGGTCCTCTGTCTGCCAGCGCCCCTCACTGATGGGGCTACAGGGGTTGGGCAGGAGAGGCACCAGCTCCCCAATGTCCTTTACTCGAAACTCCAGCACGGAGGAGTCGGTGGGCACCGGGCTCTGGTCACAGGGCAGTCTTTTCAGGGAGAACTGGATGTCCACATCCAGATTGGAGAAAATGGGGAAGATGCAGAAGTCCGCCTTCCTCTGACTGGGGCTCCGGCGCAGGATCAGCTCATAGAAACGAAGGCTGTCTGCATAGCTGTCGTGGCGACAGTAGATAGTGAAGCGCACGATCTCTTTGCCATAGTGCACAGGCCGAACGGCCCACAGGGGCGTCCCGGGCGCCAGGGTGAAGAAGTCCTGGCTGAAGGGCAGGTAGGGCAGGAGCCGGCCATTCACGCGCTCTGTGTGGTGGTGGCGCCAGGGCGGGCGCTGCAGCGTGCGGTGCAGCTGGAGGATCTGCTCCTCCCCATACTCCTCCTGTAGGAACAGCACCACGGCCAGCGCCGGCTGCGCGCCTTTGGGGGTCTTCTTCCGTCGGCGGCCCGCTCGCCTCTCAGACACTCGGAACAGTGGGAGCTCAGGGTGGATCCATGCCAAGACCTTGTCGATGGCCTCCTGCAGCGGCCGGGCCTGGCCTGGGTCTGCGATGATGTGGATGCTTACCAGGAATGGATCCTGGGCCTCTTCTAGGGAAAGCTCACCTGGGGGCACCGAATGAACGATAAATGAATTGAATGGATGGATGGATAAAATGGTGATTATTTCATGAAGGTGACCAGCGGTGACATGTGCTTGGCAGGAAGAAAGCCAAGTTCTAAATCCATGACCTATGATGTTTTTGGTCTCAAGTTTGCATACAAAAACTACTATGGCTGCATCTGAGCATCCAGAGAAGAAAGGGCTATTGCCAGAACTGGTTTTCAAGCTGCAGTGCTAGGAAAACATTGGCCCTGCATTTCATCAGGTTGAGTGCACTTTCTATTAGACAACGGAAAGTCCAGCCTCTACTTTGGAAGGAATAACAGGCCAGTGAGAGAAGATGCTGTGGCATCACCAGCAGGTCATTTAGTAGTGTCTAACATGAGCACAGTGTCTTACCCCATGAATGTTCCCAGCACTGCGGTGCCCTTCTGGTTTGCTTATCTTGCTGACTGATTTTGCTCATTCATTTAAGAGACACCCAGGGACTCCCTTGGGGCCTCAGTGGAGAGCAGAGATGGGCTTGCCTCTGGGAGCTCGCTCTAACTGACAAATGAGGCTGTCATGCCCACAGCTTCCCCTGGGGGAGAGGGAGGCTGTTGTGATTGTTGCTGAGACACGGGGAAGAACAGCCCAGGACAAGTGCCATGTTCTTGCTGTCTGCTAAGGCTTACTGGGCAGAGCTCATCAGTGAAGAGGCACAGTGAGGCCACGACCTCCAGCTCAGGCTGCCTTTGCTGGATGAGTCCACCCAGAAGCCCACAGATCCTGAATGGGCTGGGCGCCCTCCCTGTGTCCCCTGGCAGGCAGAACACCTGGTGCCATCTAATGCCAAGGGTGAAGTTGGCTGTTTGACTTGGCAACATCTTCTCATGGGATGACGCAGTTGGCTGGCCACAGTAGCCTATTTCAAAAGATGTTCTGTTTGGCTTTATCTAAATTCTGTCATAAATCTAATGGTAACCAAGACAGCTTTAGGACAAGTGTGACAGGGGAGACACCACTGGATTTGTTTACAACCTAGATGTGTGTGTGTCCAACAATGCCCACTATGAGTGTTAGGTCTAGAATGATCAGTGGACAATAATTTCGGAGACGTGAGATGTGCTTTTAGGAACCATAACCTCGGTCAGTTCCCCAAATAAAAACTGTTTTTTTTTTTTGTATAGGTAAACAAGATATTCCCTGTGGGCCCATGAATGCATTTTACTTTGTACACTTGTACTAGCATGGCTTTAATTTTGTTGGATCAAAAGTTCTCTAAGTCAGGCATCCCTACATCTGTAATTCCAGCACTCCTGGAGGCTGAGGCAGGAGGACTGCAAGTTTGAGCTCAGTCTGGGCAACTTAGTGACTTAGTGAGACCCTGTCTCAAAATAACAAGTTAAAAAAATGCTGGGGATGTAGTTCAGTGCAAAGGCCCTGAGTCAACCTTCAGTAACACAAAAGCAAAATGAATAAACAAACAAAAACTTGTCTGGATTTTCATCCCAATTCTCACAGCTAGATATTGTTGCCTTCTTCCACTCATTTCTTAAGCATTCAATACACACAAGGAACTAGGAAATAAGGAAGCTGGCACTGCTGAGGACGACGGGAGGCTGTTTACAGACTCTGACATGAATAGTGTTCCTTGCTGCATACATGAACCCGGACAGTTAAAGGTAGCAGTATTTTACAGAACCAGAACCACAGGTGAGAATTTCCTGAAACACAGATACAAAAACATTAAAATTCAATCTGCTATATACCTATAAGGGATCCAACCCAACAGCATCTTGGGGTGGGGGTTAGGTTCTACAGTTACCATGGAGTGAGGATTACCCACAGACAATATTGCCACTGAAAGTGCCCTTAATTTCCAGCAAGACACCAGATGGCACTGACCTGCAACAAGACAACACAACCAGATGTGCGAATGCTGCTCTGGCTGGACAGTGCGTGAAGCAGCCGGCTGCTGCAAGAGCTGGCACAACAGAGCAGTACGCGTCTTGATAGACACTGACCCTCCACCCCACAAACCAAACCTTTACTGTGTAAGAGGCTTTCAGGAGGTGAAAGGCTCCTGGAACCTGACGTTGACTGAAGTGGTCTCAGTTCTCTCACAGCCATGGGGTAGAATGACAGGTAGAATTAGCCCAACTGTCTGTTCTGTCTCCTTCCCTCCCCCTGGCTGAGCATGTATTCCTGAGTTTGTGTGAGCTAAATATGAGCATGATACAATTCTGATTTACTAGCATGTAACAAAGGAAGGAGCAACTCTGGTGCCTCTTAGAAGGCTTCCTGGAGGAGGGGCCAGGTGAACTGGGTCTTGACAGGGAAACATCTGAGTAACCCCAAATGTGGGAGAAATTGGTGTGGCAGGAGGGAGACTATTTATGAAGGCACAGAACTGTGTAAAAACAAGCACATTTGGAAGGGGGTGATGAATGATTCTGAAACATGGCAACAGATGCAACTGGAAAAAAAAAACTGGAGCCAAATTCTACAGTCTTAAGCTCAATTTTGTAGGTGATAGAGGGTTTTCATACAGGAATGTCAGGATTGAGTCAGGAGGAGGTTGACTACAGGCAAAGTAAGGAATTAGAGGATAAGTGAGGAGTCCAGCAAGGGATAGCAAGGACTTGGCATAGTTTGCATTACTAGCCCTGGTTTGTCCTACTCTATGTCCTTGCTCTCTGTCAAATGACTTTGTAGTTCTTCCCACTAAATGTGTGTAGAAAGTGAGCTGGACACGTGATCTGGCTGGCCTCCTCATGCTTCTGACATTTCTACGAGAAGCACAGGATTGAGCTATCCCACTGGTCTGGGGAAGAGGATGAGATACATGGAGCAGAGCTAGCTCAGCTAAGCCCAACCTAGATCAAACTACGGCACGTGCCACGAACTACCCAGCTGTGACTGGGTCTAGATTAGTTCACCCAAAACACATGGGAAACAACAAATAACTGTTGTTTCAACAACAGTTGTTATGAATTTCGGTATAGTTGTTACACAGCAATACTTACAGGTGCACAGAGAATTAGTGGGTAAATAGAAGATGCATGTAGTTAACAGGTTATTTAGGAGGCACACATGTGCTGACAGGTGTGGGGCAGGGGATGTAAAAAATGGATGTGCCCTCATGTTTTTGGTTGGGTAACTGGTCCTTTGTTTATTTTACAGATAGAAAACAGAGGCAGAGAGACAGGTTTTTTTGGGGTGAGGGCAGGGAAGAAAAGGAGCTCTACTTTGCTGAGAAGTGTGAATGACTTTCAGGCGGGATGTCCTTTTGGCAACTGGACCTTTATGTTGCTGAAGCAGTAGCTGAATTTAAAGATGGATCTGTTTCCTTTTGTGACTTCACTGTTATCTTTTGTGACTTGACTGTCAACCATGATTGACTTGAGAGACGCAGGCTGTGGGTAGGTGGGTCCAGGGGTTGTGGCCTTGGGGACTGTATCTTATCTCTGGCCCTTACTCCCTGGTCCTCTTCTCTTTTTCTCTGCTTCTTGGTTGCTGTGAAGTGAGCAGCTTTGCTGCACACATGCTTCTAAGTGTTTCTGCCTTGAAGCCAGCTAACCGTGGACACAGACCTCTGAAACCATGTGTCCTACAAACTGTTTTCTCTGTTAAATTATATATGCCAGGCAGTTCATCCCACCTATGAAAAAGTTGACTTATATATCTTTAGACCATAGTTTTGCTTTTTGGCAGTTATCTGATACATGTGTGCCCCATATTGATTTGAATCTTGAAAACTCATCATGATGGCTTAGGGAGCAATTAGAACTCAGGAATCACTCTGACCCTTTTCTTGTTCTTTCTGCCTGGCTGGCTTCTGTTTCCCTGAGCATTAACACCATCATCAGCAAATGTACAACTGAAGAAAAAGTATCAAAGGTAAAAGTCAGTGAAATTATCATCAGTCAGTAACTTAGTAAAGATGATAGTGCAATCACTAAAATGTAGATTTCCCTTTTCCATGGTGTCTGCGACAATTAACAGTGACACATTAGCTAACATACATCCTTTCTCAGAGTTCTACATTTATGGGCTCTTTTAATCCTTCAAAAACCCTGGAAGGGGATGCTACGCTTCTCCTCATTTTAGACAGTAGGAAACTGAGGCACAGAGAGGCAAAGTCACCTGCCAAAGGGGTAGAGAGCAGGTGGCTCAGCACTCACAGCAGCTCTGAGGTCTGTGCACTCTGCTTGTGGTCCTCTCCTCTGAACCCCTTTCCCAGAAGGAGGGTCGGCTGCCACTTTCATCCACATCCTTGCAGTACCACTTGCCCCTCCTGGTGGCTGCCCCTCCTGGTGGCTCTCCTGCCCCCTTCTGCTGGCTGCCTTTCTGGTTACCACCAATAGCGTTGTGTCTTGCACATCTATTTAAGTCTGTTCCCTCTGGCCCTGGTCTCAGAGGAAGAACACCCCAGACACCAGCTTTCTGCTGGCACATGCCCAGGTCCTTACATCTCTGCACTGCCGCCAGGGCTGAGTCCAACAGGTCAGCACCTAGGTGGGTGCACTGGCAAAAGAAAAGCAGAACAGTGACCTCAAGAAAGCCTGCAGCCGGTGGGGGGAGACGCAGGGGTGAGGCCTGGGTGTGAAGTGGGGGAGCTGGTATTTGAGTCTCCTAAACTGAGTTGTCAGGACTCTCAGCCTTGTGCTACCTCCAGCAGTGGCACAAAGGTTTCCCAGAGAGCAGTAACAAGGGCAATGCTAATCCTGCATGAGTGAGTGAATGTTTGCAGCTCTACAAAAGGGCAGGTTGCCCAGCCTCTGAGCAGCGTCTGGGCTGAAAGGCATTCCACCAGGCCCCAGTGCACCCGGCAGCTGGGATACAGCCAAGAGCAAGCAGGCAAGGGAGACCAAGACTTGGCTGGTCCCCAGTGCCCTCTGGTACTGCACAGACCAGGGAGATATATGTGGTGAAAATCCTGCCCTGCAAGAACGAAGGAGATGGGGCAGTGCATTAGTATGCTCTGGGCATACTTCCCATGGCCCAGTGCACATGATTCAAAGAACCACAGAAAACAGCTTGCAACTGTCATCGGGTGCTAGGGTTACACACGCCCCAGGGAAATCTGTCTCTATAGAGCTGCACAGGGAACCAAGCATTTGAGGGGAGGGAGAGAAAATGTGAATAATTAATTGTCACGAAAAGCCTCTAGGCCTCCCTGGAGAAGCAGAGATGATGCATCTGCAGGATGTGCTCTGCGTTTATCATATCTATTACCTTTCTTCTCCAAGGACCGCAGGGAGCACCTGTTCCTTCAGGGCAAAGCAGATCAGAATGCAGCGGGAAGGACCTGGCTGGAGGTGGAGCCTGTCACGCAGTCTCAACCAGGCTTCCAAATAGCATGTGCTTCCAAAAAGGGAAAGGAAGAGTCTCTCATGTGATGGACAGCTAGAGTTTCCATTGATAAAATAAAACAAAAACAACTTTAAGGAAAGCAGTGTACAAGGTGAGATCTCTATGAGGCAGAAAGTAAAAAATCAGCCCAGGTATTTGCTACCTCCAACTCCTAATGTTATGCGTCTCCTGTATATCCCTTTTTACCACCTAAATTTAACAGAAAAAAATTTAACAGTGTTTACTAAGTGTTCTTTGTCTGCCAGCCATTGTCCTATGTATTATCTGATTTAATGATTAAAACAATGCTGCGTTAGAGGTATTCTCTTTTCTGCAGCAGAAATATTAACTGACTTGCTCAGGCTTTAGAAAAGAAGGGGCTGTCTGAACTGTCTCAGCCCCAAGTCTCCCCACGAGTGTGCTGTTACTTCACAAGCCCACCATTCTTACACTAAACCTGTTGGCTGTTTGCTTGGCTGGGTCTCCGAACCAATGACTCAGCTCCTTCAGTCAGCCTGGGTGGGTGACCCTGCTGTGACAGTACTGACCATTCACTTAAGTGGGCATCTTTTGCTGGGTGCCACATGGCCAGGGCAGAGGACCAGGCCCTTCTACCTGTTGACAGACTTGTGGCTGTTGGCTTGCTGCTTGGTTACCTCAGTGCTGCCTGCAGCAGGCCTCTCACTGCCATTCTCTGCAGCCCAGAGCTTCACATCAGCCTCACCAATGCTGTCTTCTACCAGTTGTGTGTCATTTACCCAAAGTGGCCACTGGTATGTCCCCAAAGCACTGACTTCCCAGTAGTGGGCATGTTCAATACAAGGTCAAGGGGTCTTATTTTGAGGGACTGCCTGAGCTGGTCTCAGGATATGACAAGGTCAGATATCTCTTTCTAGAATTTTTGAGCAATACCTGTTCTGTCATTTTAGCCACAGTTTGACACTGACATTTTGCAATTCAGTTGCAATCATCTATTTAAAGATTGTTTATTCAGCACCTATGATGTGTCAGGCACAAAGGACACAGTGGTGAATAAAACAGCCTCTGCTTTCACAGAGCTAGTCTAGTGGGGCAGAGATGATAAATATTACCATGAAGTTTGGTAGTTGTAGACACTTCACAGAACAAACACATGTTCAGTGTGGGCACAATAAGAGGTTCCAAGGCAGCAGCCAGAAGCATTTACCATCAGCTGAACAAATCGGCATGCACCCTTCTGGTGCCTAGATTCTTGCCAACACCTGTGCCCCATGAACTTCCAGAGGGCCAAGGGAATTGGAGCAAGGGCACCTTTGCTGTTTGGTGTAGGGCAGGTGGCCCTGGAGCTTGATTGAGGCCCTATTACTGCACATGCCTGAGGGTGAAGAAACTGAATTTCTAAAGCCCTTTTTGGTAGCAGTCAATAGCTCTGGAGCTTGGATACAAGTCAGCAACCAGACCCATTGACTCAGAGGTAGAAAACGCAGGTGAGGAGGGGGTCACACTCATGCCAAATACATTCCCTAGAGTTCAGACAGGCTGAATCTGAGAGTCAACATCATGTGAGAAGAAAGCCAGGAAAAGACTCCTGAGTTCTCGAAGGAGGACAAAATTCATAGAGGGCCATGGCCCCTTCTCAAGTAGTATAGTCATCCCACAATGCCAGAAATAAATGCTCTCAGAAAAAGGCTTCTGTGTTCCTTCTTGGAAAGGTGTATTCACCCAGCATATAATAAATAACCTTCTTTCTTTGCATCTTTTTCCGGTTTTTAAAGCCAGTTCTTTAAACCTCTGAATTAATGAGAAAATTTGAAAGCAATCCCTTTATTGCACCACGATTTAAAATAAAATCTCGGCCTTTAAAAATTCTTGGTGATTTTATAATTTCAACAAAGCCATTAGTTGACCTGTAACTTCAGGCTGTTAAAGTGGGAAGGCCGGTCCCAGCTCAAAAAAAGCCCAAATCAGATGCTGGATTAGGAATCATAGTACATAGTGGCAGTGATGTGATATCATAGATAATACAGTTCTTTTCTGTTGGCCTCAATTCCCAGAACTTTCTTGTAACTAAAGAATTGAACACAGGCTGAAATGGTTAAGCTGAAACCTATATTTCCACTTGGTAGAGGAGAACAATAAGGAATCTTTCTGATGCCAAAGCCCTTTCAAGCTTTTGTAAGAAGAATGCCTTTGCTCTAACTGCAATTATCCACTGTTCTCTCAATTTTCCTCATCTGCTACAGAACAATGCCAGGGGCCTACATGTCTGATTATCTGTATTTCTGAGCTCATTCCAAAACTAGGACACTATTAAGAAAGAAACAATATAGAAAGTAAGGCAGATACTTTAGCTGCCCTGGGTTTTTTCCTGCTTGGAGATGGGACATCCATTACACTTTAAAAGTAGGTCTAAGCTTCATCTAGAGCCATCATTCTGAAACATACCCTGCTGAGGGAAAGGGGTGTGGAGAGCAAAAGCCAGATACCAACTAGAGAGTAAAGACAAAGGCATTTGAAATTTTTAAATTGTCCACATAGCTTGACACAGATTCTGAGAAAGGACCAGGAGGTTGGTATGTAATTATTCTGAGGAGACATAAATGCAGCTAGAAACACTTAACCATATCTAGCATATTTCTGTAGTCCTCAGGACTACAATGATTTTGAACGTTTATGAGAAGGTAACACAAGTCTAAGGCACACCAATATCGCATGCCTAATGATGTACTTACACTCCCTTTACATAAAAATTTGGGGGTTGAAAGAACTTGTGAGTATGGCATTTTACACAGAATCTTTTCTTCTGCTCAATAGTTTTAATTATTTGCTTGTCATTTTCATGGGTAAAAAAGCATCCTGAGAAAGTCAAGATCTTAATAAGATTCTGTAGACTCAGAGATGCCACAATAGGTCTTGGAAGCAACAGGTTTAGATAAATATTCATCTTGATTTAAGCAATGAAATACATATACCCCAACAAAAAAGACAAAAGAGGAAAATATGAACCAAAACCAATGCCATGGATTTGTTCACCAGGGAACTCCTGTGTTCTCAATTTTACACTATAGTTAGGAGAGAATCATCACCATTGATAAAATCCAGAATTAACTTTGCTCATGATCTGAGCATTGACACAGGAAATGGAGCTTGGGGACTTTTTTGGACTAAAAGTCAGTGGTGTGTTCAAATGCTATGTCAGTTTGAACATAATAGTGACATGCATTTGGTCTTCATTTCCACTTCAGGAAATAAGTCCTTCAGGGCCCATTCAAAAAGCAAGCTTCCTGGACATGTACAGAAATTAAAGACATGTGAGGCATTTCATCCAGGCTCCTTGTTTACAGATAAGGTTGGGCAACTTGTCTAGGCTGGGCAATTTGGCCAACAGCAGGTCTTATACAGAATGGACAACTCCTACTTCAGGGTTCTGACCTTCACAGTTCAGCTGCCCCCAAGCCTGAGGTGCCCAAGCCCGTTAAAGCCTCTGAGAATTGCAAAGTATGAGGAAATGGCCCGTCACTGTCTTCAGGGAGTTATCTAAATGAGAAAGCAAGATGTTCATACATGAAAGACAGAACAAAAAACCATAGTGGATGATAAGGTCCACATAACATATAGAATGAAATGCAGAGATAGTAAGTAGGTCCTCCTTTCTCACGATTTTCCTACTGCTCTGTGGCCCTTGCCTACAGAGTCTAGGATTCAAGGATAGTGAAAGTAAGTAGATAAATCTAGTAATTTCAAGTTTCTGAAGCTATTTTTTTATCAACTCACAGCAGAGGAAATAGTCTGAAGGGCAGAGCTCCCAACTGTATGGGTTGAGCTGGAGACCCCAGCCGATAGTAAACCTTAAGCATGAAATCACCAGCTCTGTGACCACATGCATTTTATTCTCACTATGATTCTCATAGAATCACAGAGAAGGGCCAGTTCTCCCCATAACTGAAAAAGCAAAGACGTCTTGCAACTGTTCTTGTCACAAAAAAGGAAAACCCATCTTCCAAGCACAGGTTGAACAGTTCAGCCTCACTGCTTTTATGAGCCAATAATAATGTCAGAAGATGTTAGGGCAAGATAAAAATAAAGGGTGAGTGAGAACAGATGGAACATTCCTGCTCTTCCATAAGTACTGTGTTGTACAAAATAGTAGTTTAATAAATGCATAGGAATGCACAAAGGAAGAAAGAAGGATCTTTCTTGGTCAATTATGAATTATGGGAACCCTTAGAGGTTATGACCTGACTTTTTGCACAACATTCCCCCAAAACTTCCAACCTGTTACCCTGCTAGATGCTACAGGCAGCAGTGAGGACACTGAATACAGATAGAAGCTGCCTACTCTCCAGCTCCCATGAAGCCAGTGCACTGATGCTTTGCTGTGGCCATCACTGCTGCCCGTGGCCAGAACAGGGTGAAATCGACACCATACTTCAGTGAGAGAAACAGAAAAGACTTCACCTTGAGGATCTCCACACCACAAGAATCTACCTGTTCACAACCTACTCAACAGAGCAGTTTTATTCACTGTGCATATATTGTGCATATATGGTGTGTGTGTCTCTTTGTACCTTAAATCACAATTTTCATGAGACCCTAGCATGCTCATCCATGCCAGTGATGAGACTGACATGGCAACTTCGGAGGATAAAGTGGCAAAAGTGATCAGAAGCTTTACACACTGCTTACACTTTTTACTGCAGCAATTCTACTTGGAGTTGTTTATTCTCGTAATGAAGGATGGATACAAGGGTTCCTAGCAACAGTATTGTAATAGTAAGAAACTGAATACAACCTATAGGATTGTATACAACACTATGGCATTGATGAGTAAATGTAGTACAGGAATACAGTGGATTACTACCTGGATCCTCAAAGTATTGGGAAGTTAAAGATGCTTGAATATAGTTAGTAAGAAAATTAGACTATAACATATGTGTGTGTGTGTGTGTGTGTGTGTGTGTGTATAGGCATTTTGGCAATAAAAAACAAATATATGAATACAGTTGATCAGAAAAGCAATCTATAAAGAGAGACACCAAACTGTGTATAGTGGTTGTTTTTGGATGTTAAGATTCCATTCTCTTATCTTTTTTTGATAATTTGTATTTTCTGACTTTTCTATATTATTTGGGTAACAAACATTATTCTCAAATTGAGAAAGCATCAGCTATGTCACGGGTGGGTGTGGCGGCAGCTACTCACTGTTGTTCCCTCCCTTGGGGACCTGACACCCCAGCATGCCAGATGTTCCCCAGGTAATACGTTAGCTTCTTGGGGAAAATGTAATCAAGAGAATCTGTCTCTATTTTTCTTTCATATCCTGGGAATAAATCGACACTGTCTGTGTAGTTGAAGTTACACAATTAGAAGTTATCTTTGAAGCCAGAAGGACCAAACCACATTTTTTTGATGAACAAGTGTCAGTGTAGCAAGGCACTGAAGGAACTGTCTGTGTGGTATACTGCCCTCACCCTCTGATGTGCTGATGCATATCTTTGGTTATTGCTTTTTTCTTATCAACTGTACAGCAATAATGTTGTCTAGCTTTTCAGGTTCTCATTCAGAGAAAATATAGACTCCACACCATCAAATAACAGTATTAAAGCACAACTGCTTTCACCTTGGTTGTGTCATTTATCTCAGAGGTTTTATTTGCTACTCCCATGATGCTATAAATAATGCTATCACTTGCTACTCATAAAAAAAAAAGAGCCCGAAGCATAAGGGAAATATTCCATGCTTAAAAATAAACCAATCTTAGTAAGGGATACCAATTTTTCTTTTAAATTTTCAATAAAATAATTCAAATATTTATGAAATGAAAACTTTCTCATTCAGACATTATGCAGATCTTACTGCCTATGGATTATACCATTAAATTAGAACTGAAGTGTGAGAAATTTGGATAAGCTGCATCTTTCAGGGGATTAAAAAGCAACCTTGGTTAGTCAGGAGATAGGCTAGCTCAGTGTCCCCGAAATTTTCAGCACGTTAAATTCACTTGGCTCAAGGGTGGGACCTGGAGTTCTGCATTTCTGGTGCTGATGTGATGTCCCTGGACCACATTCAGAGCTGCAAATCTGATGATTTTATATGCTCTACCAGGCCAAGAACCCAGTTTCTGGGCAGCTGACAAAATGTGGGGCCAGCAGGATACACTGACCTTCAACATGCTGCTGTTTTGTGGTTGAGGGTTTGGCCAAGCCTTCACTGGAACAGCTGCAAGACCCAGACCTGCCGCAAACAACACAACCAGGCCTGTGGCTTTTTAATTAGTGTCTCCTACAAATCATATGCTCATGGCTCCAGCTCTGAGAGGAAGGCCCTGAAACATGACACCTGTCCAAAATCCAAAGCCATACTTGCTACAGAAAACTTCAGTGTGTGGGGTTGTGGGAGCAGCTTCCCCCAGCATGCCCTTCTTTCTTCATTTAGAGCAAAATAGAGTGAAACTATTATCTTCTGGGGAAGAAGAAAAAGCCCTCATGCATAGTACTCTCCCACTCAGCGACATGGACAGCAACTGTAGTTACTGTAGCTGCCCATGCCAGAGAACACCGGAGAAACTCCCAAAGCTTCAATGCTATATAGTTCCCTCAGAGGTCACAGCCACTAAGACTGGACAAAGAAATCAGATTGGTCTGCTGATGTGCACAGCATTTTAATGATTTCTCTCTGGTCTCTGTGGCCACAGCCGTAAACCAATATAGAGCTTCTTGTCACTGATATCACTGTCCAACATCCAGCTACTCACAGACAGTCCTGGCTGTCACAACACTAGACAGCAGCTCACCCAGAGGCTCCTTTGAAAACAATTCTATATATGAACTTGACTGATGTGCCAGAATGTGGTCTTAAATGTAATGAAAATGGAAATGGCTCTTATTTGGGTTTCATTTGCTGATAGTGCATATTCAATTCTGTGGAAAAGAAGAGCAGAAATTCAAAACAAAGGATGGATTTTCCTCCATTTGAAAATAAGTATACTATTTCGCCAGCACTTGGATTTGTTTTAAGTCAGTGTCTAAGTTAAAATAATACATCAAACAACACCATTAATATTGCTAATAAGCCCTTTGGATACTGAGGAAATAGGAAATTAATGAAAACCAAGATAGACATGGACTGAGATACTCACATTCCATAATCTTCTCTAAAACTTACGTTCTACTTTAGAGAATACAGTTGAACATCTGTGACTCTTCCTTTGATGGATTCATTGAAGTGAAGTGTGAAACTAGGGCAATAGCAGGTGAGCTTTTACATCTGCTTATGTCATGGTTTATATCTAGATATCCCCCCAAAGGCTCATGCAGTCACAGGTGAGGAGTTCTGGAGGGGCCTGGATTTAGGGTGTGTGAATATGGGTAAAAGGTATGTTACTTGCATTAAGGGTGTGGATAATGAAAGCCCCACTCTAGCTTTGGCTGGCCCCAGTCAATAGGCTTGTAGCCTGGATAGAATTTAAAGGAACAAAAAGAAGGCAGGCTTGTTGTTTGCTGTTTCTGCCTGCCATGCCATCCATAGACTGTTTCTCCTCTGCCATGCCCCTCTGCCATGCTGTCCTGCCTTGGAGCCAGCTGACTACAGGCTAAAACCTCTACAAACTCTGAGCTGAAATTAACCTTTTCTCCTTTAACTTTGGGTCTCAGGTATTTTGTCTCAGTAATGAGAGAAAAGTAAATAAATCAAAGACAGATTTTGTTAGGAAATTAATAAAAATATGACAGAAGTGAATTGTGATACGATACATTCCATAATTTTCTCTAAAAATTTATATTCTAATTTAGAGAATGCAGGTGAATACCCATGGCTGTTCCTCTGATGCATTTACTGAAGTAGATGTGAAATTGGGGATAGAACAGGTGAATTTTTGAATCTATTTGCAAACATGTATAAAATGCCAATTCCATGTTAATCACAACAGAAAGCAACCTCAATAGTTAAAATAGTCCTTCATGAGGATTAATGAATACACTTGATCTCTGCCTAGAGCTTATGGAATGAGACTCTGAAAGATTATTTGTTCTGAGAACCAAAAAGGGAAAATATTGTACATGGAAAAAAATGAAGAGTATAACATTTATAAATGTATTGACATTAATTTAGCGACTATCAATTCTTCCAAAATACCAGTCTTCCTTTTTAGAGGACATGACCAAAACTGGCTTCAAACTGAGAAAGATCTGTCACTAAGATACCATCTTCTCTAATAAAAATGGAAGGAAAATAAACACTTCATTATACCACGTCTGTATTTGGCTCTCAGACTCGAAGATGCATGTAACATGTATTCAAATATTCCCCCTCAGTGATGAGTTCTGTAGTGCACAAGCATGTCTTCTCATCACTGATTTTCAAGCTCCTATATTATCTTAGTCATTAAACCACAGTAAGTTTATCTTTCCAAAATGCTGAGGGGCTGCAAAAATGTGTCTGATGCCAAAATCAAAATATATAAGGCTGCAAGTACCCTAAAATTTCAGGAAAATTGAAACTACTAAGAAACTAGAGACACAACAGCATTTGGGGGGGGGCAAGACACAAGGTGACATATCTCCCCAGGCAGAGCAGTGAAGCACGCGTGACAAGTCCATATGGTGGCTGTGCATCAGCTGTAGTGGCAGTGCCTTGCAATCAACATGCCTGGGCTTTCCAAACTGCAAAACACCCATGATCTACATGACCATTTTTCTGGAGACCAAAATGTGTCCAGAGTCCCAGAGTACCAGCTGGGGCAATCTAGGGCTGACTTCAGGACAGTTCATAGATATGGCAGCTGAGGGAGAGAGTATTAAATGGCCTTTGGAAGCACTGGGCTAGCAGTAGGACATGAGCATGGAACAAACAGGTCATCTGAATCACTGGAAGGATGGAGCATAAAGTTTGGAAAAGAAAGCTAAGGAAAACAGAGGACAGAATCTGAAGACCTGGTAAAATGAACAAATTTAGGGACTTCTGTCAACCATATTTCACTTGTTTTATTTTTTTTTCCCAGGTTGTTATGTGCTCCTGGGCTCAAATCAGCATAGCACAATATTGAGGGCTAGTGTTGTCTCTGTTGCGCAGAGGATTCCTTGGGGGCATTGCCCAGCTCCTGGGAGACACTCTGTATCACTTTGACTGATCTTTGAGCATCTGTGTTTTGAGAAGCATGAAAGAATACAAAACTGCAAAGCATTCTTGCAGTCACTGGCAGTTTGTAGGGGAAAAAGTTAATGACTGTTCTGAGTTTTGCAGTGGAACAATTTTAGGCCAAAATTAGGAACATTGTGTCAAAGAGCCCAAAACAGATAAGTAATTCTTTGACTACTTCCTATTGGCATTTTTGAGGGATAGGCATCCTCAAGACACATCATATGTTCTTAGACATATAATTTCTAAGTTCCTAGCATCTTTTATGAGTATGGTTACAATATTAATTTGAATGGAAATATTCACTTACTCATGATGGGAATTTCACTAGTATTACATGACACACTTGGTTTTTTCCTGGCATAATTATTGTTTTTCTTTTATTCTGTTTATAAAAATTTCCCCTTTTATTCACATCAGTTAAGAGCAAAAATTATACATCATAGCTTGATGATTTCTGGATAAACAACCCAAAATTTTGAGCACATGACATTCATTTTTCTTAGGAAGAATCATGACATATTGAGAATTCCGGGAGGACACAAGATTTTGAGCTCTTCAGAAATCATAAAGGAAAAGTCCATCTTTCCTGGAAATCTAAAAAAAGCTAATATAGACCACTTGCAACTGGAAAAATTTCACTCAAACAAACTAAATCATCCATTAAAGCAGCCCCCAGCCATGTGCCCCGGTGCCGGATGGTGACAGAAGATCCAGTCAGTGGACTGGAGACCAGGATCCATGAGGTTGAAGAAAAGAAGATGGTGCCCGCCCATCCATGTGCCCTCTCCTGTCCCAGACACGGGCACTTCTTGGAAGACAGTGGAATAAAAAGCAGCCGCTGCCTGTTACCCCAGGCTGTTTGCCATCACTTACTTCTAGGCAGCTCTAGAGAATGCAAATTGATTATGATCAGGCCTCACTACAGGATTAACACTTGAGGACACCAGAGAAGGTGGCCAGCCCCTCTTCCCCGCCTGCCTGTCCCTCTTTTTCTCTCCTCTCCTCCCCAGGATTTGTTTGTTTGTTTGTTTGGTACCAGGAATTGAAGTCAGTCCCCAGTGTCATGACGTGGGAAGTAGTGGCACCTGTAAGAGAGGGGGAGATTAAGAAGCAACTGGGTGTCTGAGGACACTGTGCACAGAAGGGACTGGTACAGTCTCTTAGGAGCCCACTTAGTTCTCCAAGTAGTACGGTATTACTAAACAGCAAGCCTGGCCTCTCCCTTTGTGGTGTCCTGTCTCATGTGTGATTTCTTTCACATCTGCCACTGCAATGCCATCCACCATGAGGCCCTTGCGGAGCTGATACTGATATTTTAATAGTCTTTTTGGAGCTTCTGTATCAGACATAGACACACAGCCTCCTTAGGACTTTTTTTTTTTTGATGACAGAGAAAAACCAAATCTTTCTTGTTTAATCAGTATTTTTCTTTATTAATTATAGTCAAACACATTTCCTAACTGAAACACACACACTGTCTCTGTCTCTCTGTGTGTCTCTTTCACCAAGAGGCACCATTAAGGAATAGGAACATAACTACCAAATATTTAAAGTAAAAAGAAAGAGCAATGGTGGGCATTGATCCCTACTGCACTAAGAGAAATTCCCACTCAGAGACTGCAGTTAAAATAACAGAGAGGAAAATATCCCAAACTAAATGACCAGTTTTGTTTCCTAGGGAGGTGCTTTGTTGTGACCCAGAGGACTGATTTGAGAGCTACAAATTAAGCAAAGCTTCAGGCGAGTCTTTTAGAAAAATCATTCTTAAAGAAATGCAGCCTCTGGGCCAAACAGAGGAATAAAAATGGTGCACAGAGAGACCCAGAGTTCAAGAAGCTCTCTCTGGTTTGAGGAATGCGAGAGCTTCAGGGAACAAATGCAAGTCACTGGAGCATTATTCTCATGATTACTAATGGATCTTAATAACTAAGCAGCAACATTAGGTCTCTGGTTGGCTGAAATGATCAGAAATTGCTCACTACAGTTATACTAATAACTAAATATAATTTGACACTAAATTACAATTCCAGATATTTCCCCGCAGCCCCTTATTGCAAAAGGAAACGAAGCCAGTACATCAATAAATAGAATAATCCAATTAAGTGTCTCTCCATTTGGGAACCATTTAGAATTGAGAGTTTAACAGAATGGTGAGATCAAGACAGAACAATCCAGTATTTACGGATTTAAAAAATCAGAACTCTTACTATAAGACAATTATTTCTGGTTATTTGAAAATAAGTGTCAATCAGTCTGAATGACTTTGATGTAGTGATTTTAATCATGACAAATGTATTTTAAAATTAAATGTATTGTATTTTAAAATTAAAGGTAAGTACATTTTTATGTTCAAAGTGTCTTTATAAACACATTCCCAATCACTTTTTATGACATATAATGATCACCTATTAGCCAGGAATTACAAATACAGGAAAATGGACTGATAAAAACCATCTACATTCCTTCTACCTACATTTGAGTGGAGAAATGACACCTAAATTGCCTGGTTATAGTCTATGTTGGGGTTGTTGACACACTCAGCAGGGTTTTGTCAGAGACGGGTGTGTCCTCTCTAAGGAGAAGGGATGATATTTGGCTGCAGAGGCAGAAACACAAGGAAGAATTTCTTTCCCCCCAAGATGTGTTGGAGGTGTATCATAGAAACAGCAGCTGTGCTCTGAGCTTTCTATTAGCAGAAACTAGAGAGATACTAAAATAACATGTAATGGAGTTCCTTGGAGAATGTGTTCCTAAAAGTTTCTATAGGCAGCTGATGAAGCCTGGTGTATATCCCTCAGATTGAATTTCTACAGGAATGGAGTGGTGTATCTTAGCCTGAAATCAACGTACAATCAAACTTTCCAGGAAAATAGGCCCAGAGTTAGAGGTTCCTGTGTTGTGTTCGTTGCAAGGATTCCTCTGGTGACTCCTGCGCGCATACTATTAAAGTGTGTGCTATATGGATGCCTCCATGGTACTGGCCTCTAGTGAGACTATTACAACAAAGCTGAAAAGATACTTACTACTGGTAGATGACAGGTGGCTGTAGTCAGACCTGAAACACAAAATCTCAGTATTAGCAAAATTGCATAACATTTTCTTTACCCAAATTATTTATTCAAGATAGAAGTTTAAAAGTCAGTGGTGAGTAGCATTTAACTGGTAAAATAAATGTCACCAATTAAAAATTTGTGCCATAGTGCAAACAAAAGTTATGCCTGAATTTTAAAGCAAAACTTTTAAAGGCATTTTAGTATTGGGGGTCTTTTACATTGGCTCTGTGAGTCTGCATGATGATATACAGGAGACTTCTAAGTCTGCTGACAAATTTTCAAGTGCTTGTTTATTTTTCTGGAAGGCCCAAGGTTTTTAACAGATCCATGACTCCCAAAAGGTAAAACCACTACAAATGAGCATGCTTCAAATGTTCATACAAGTCACGAGTGAATGTCTCTTTGCTGAGTTAGCACAGCATTGTCAGAGGGCACAGAGAGAATCTGAGCCACCAGGGCACGCGCATTTTAGGTGTGGGTGGCCAGCAGGAAGCCCAGAGGCATATAGTCCTATTTTAACAGATCTCAGTTTCATTGAGAAGAAATTGCCTGAATATCGGAGAACAGGATGTGGGCTGTATATGGGATTTCAGGCTGAAAAAACCCATTAGGATTTTAGGCTGAAACACCAGTAGAGGCACTGAGCTACGAGAATGGGCCTCTGGCCAAAGACCTGCCTTGCTAATCTCTGATGAGTTTCTGCCCTACTTGCAGGGCTGCTAAACTTCTTTCTCTGGCAACACATTTGGTATAAAAGCTATTTATTTTCTTCCCTACCGGTGGTGTCTCAAAATAATTTTCAGTAGGAAATTAATCACTTGGGCATGTAAAGATTTATTCTGCCTGCTAGTGAGGGGATGTAGTTAATGCAAATAAACTGCTTAATTATATTTGATTTTATAGATATATTCTCCTTTTATTTTCTTAGTCTCATGTTGCCTTTTTTTATTTTTTTGTACCAGGAATTGAACTCAGGACCTTGCACTTTGCCAAACAGGTGCTTGTACCACTGAGCTAAATCCCCGGCCCTTCATGTTGCCTTTCTTGATTCATTCAATTTTCATTCCACTGAACTTCTTACCACATTAAAAAATATATACCAAACTTTAAAAAAAATCATAAGAAGCATAGTACATTTGTTAAAATAATGTACATGCCTCAGACCAAATGCTTTAGTGGTAGAGGTACCAAAATGGAAAAAAAAAAAAAAAAAAAAACCAGCATGTGGTTTTCTCTTTTTCAAATGAAACATTTTAGTAGCCAAAGAATCACTGAATTTTAAAACTGCAAAAAAATAACAACTAACATTTGCATATCCCTTTATACTCTATAAACTGCATTTGTATATATTTAAATCAATTTTTATTTTACTAATTGGACAATTATAGTTTTACTATTTGTAAGGAGTCCAGGAGATAAGGAATTATAAGGATTTGGACTCTTCAGGGTAGGCAGCAAGGACTGAATTTGAAACTAGGATGCCTTGGTTAGGACACGGTGACACACATTTAAGGGAAGTGAGAGCAAGGATGAAAACCATTTTAAAACTCAGGATTTGCAGCCCCAGTACTGCCACATTAAATGTTTTCTGGAACCAAGAAGGCCATAAATAAGCTTTAGGACAATACTTAGAAACGTAACTATATAAAAATGTCGTGAATGCTCAGCAAATATGCTTGATAGTAGATGCAACAGCAAAATAATTCCATTACAAAATGATCATCTTAAAATGCCCAGACCGTTAAAAGACTGCATGACTATTCAAATACAATTTATAATAAAAATGTGTAATATTACTATTTCTCTTATATTAAAAAATGTGTCAGCCTTTTCAGTTAGAATTTTCCAACTACTCCTGAAGCAGATGGGATTCACATATGTAGGCATTTTAAAGATCTGCATACAGATGGATATGTATGTAGAATGAAATTTACATTGGGAACACAGTTCAGGAATCTTAAAGTACAGTGGTAGTATTTTAGGACAGGTGTTAGCATAACAAATGGCTTGCCATGAATTCCCCCAAATCTTCTGGAATAAGAGGCACTGCCTGGGTCAGGTCTGTTAACCTGTCAGCCTTCAGCAGTCCCTCTCCTTTGCTCCAGTTCTTTCTCCAGACAGCAGCCAATTTTTGCAAAGCACAAATCTGATCATGTCTCTCTCTGGATGAGATTCAAGCTTGCTACTAAACACCAACCCCTCTTTCCATGATGGACAGTCTCTGCCCAGCTCTGTAGCTCAATTGCTATCCCTGTTCACTGTGGAAACAGAAGTCAAACAGAAAGAAGTCACCCAAAAACTTATGTTGCTTTCCTGACTGGTCCTAACTTTATGTAATTTGTGCACAGTTTCCATAATGAGGGAGACTCAGCTTTCAACTGCTCTTTTCACTTCACGTCAGTGTGCTACTACATAGCTCCTTAATATCATTTTAGGTTGGATTTACTCCACCATTTCCCTTTTGTTAGCTTATGATTGTTCCTGATTGTTCACTTTTACAAAGTACAAGGCAATGATATTTACAAATATAGCTTTGCATTTATTTTCTTGTTCTTAGAAAAATCACCATGAACGGGAATGCATACTGAATTTAGGTATGAACATTTTTAAAGCTCTTAAAAATACATTCTGAATAACCCCAACAGATTATTTCCTGGAAATATTTCTAGTGAAAGAAAAACTGTAAAACTTGAGAAAATTTTGTGCATGAATAAATTAAAATAATCTCAGAAAACAACCAGATATATGGCCATGGGTCACTGGGGGAGTTTTTGAGGCCTGATTTCCTTTGAGAAGGAAGGAATAGCAGTTGGGTACCTAGCCTTGAGATTTCTGTTTACTGGTCTCACATTATAAGAATTTACCCAGCTCACTCCGTATATGACAGTCAAGCCTGAAGTAGGAAAGGTGAATCTATACATTTTAGGATGCAAAACTTGAATATCTGATGTACAGGAGAACAATAATACAAGAATTGTAAATCCTCATACATTGGACACATCTAAAAACACATTTCCACATACTGTATTTATTTAGTATCTGTGTTAATAATAAAAAACTTTTAGAGCTGTTCCTTGACTGTATTTTAATTGTACGTATAGGGGTTATACATAAAGGCATTCTGTACTTAAGATAGCTTAACACTGTTAGTTGTCTACTTGTCAGTTTATACATACATTAATTTTATAAAATGAGAACCTTCTAAAATTATCTTTTCCTGAAAAACCATAGCATAAGAATTTGATCTTGGCATATCTGTAAAAGTGGTCTTGATGTTTCTGCAAAACATCAGCTTGGTGTATCAAAGGCTTCATGTTAACTTCCAGGGCAGTGAATTAATAAATGCCATGGTAACATGGAGTTAACTAGCTACACTTGAACACAAAGTTCATAGAGCACTATAGACAGTCTTCTATGCAAGATTTTCTGATTTTTAAAACCTGTTTCACTTTTAAATTTATTACACATATTCTCTCATCAACTTGTTTAAACCCTCAACCCAATCACTGAAGTCACAGTGAGGTAGCAGTTGGAGATTGCCCAAAGATACAGGGTATATATAGTATAACCCTGGCCTGGGCCAGAGGCTTGGTGACAGCTGACACAGAAGTGGAAATTCATTAATTCCAGGCTGAAGAATTTAATGAGAATAATCCATCAGGTATGATCACATGTGAAAGAGTGACTTAGAGACCAATTCATGGAGACATCATTGACATTGTCATTATAAAACATTGGCTTTTATTCAGATTTACAGGGCCCCACCTGTCTTCCTATTAAGAGGTTCTGTTTTTGAAGCTAGTTTAGCACTATCAGCAGCTGACTTGCCATTTTTTTTCTAATGGAAAGCACAAGAAGCACAAGGCCTGAATTCAAGAGGACTGGGAACATGGGAGCTTCAAAATAACATCAATTGTCATGAAGAATACTTGTTTGCTGTTAGTCTTGGCATGTATTAGGTAGGTCAGACAGCAAAGGCAGCACTTTAAGCAAATGAAAATGAACAGAAAATGAAAATTAATTAATAGAGATCAAAAGCCTTCTTACAAGTCAAAGTCACTACGTGGGAAACACACTGGGGACCTGGGATTCTACTGAGGCCACTAATGAGCCATGAGTCCTCTAGGTCCCCATTTCCCCACCTGTAAAATAATAATATACTGATGCACACAGCCTGTAGCCTGTAGTGTGTCCTGAATAATGATTAAATTGCTTAAGGTCTTTAAAAGCATCTGAACATCTCCTATGATAAGTGTAAAGAGCATATAAGGTCTTGGGGGGGGGTCGCTGTTTTTTATTATATGAAATTTATCATTTGGAGTGTTCTTTGTAACAATAATAATAATGGTATGATGAGAAACAGCAACAGACTGAGGTTGACTTATGCCACCTAGAACACTTATGCTGTTCTAGGACTTTGAAGGCACACATTCCTTTAATCCTCACAACAACCCTGTGCTGGTGGTATTGCCTCGGTCCCACAGTACAGAGAGGAAAACTGAGGACAAAGAATAATTAACCAGCTCATGGTTCCACAGTTCCCAAGTGGCTGGTCCTTATGACTAAACTTTCAAAGTAATCAGCGTAGCCTGCTCACTTCCAGTGGGACCCACGTCTGATAGATAATAGAACCATCAGTTTAAGTATTCCTCCAAAATCCTTTGATCCTCTGCTTTGTTCATACCCCTGTATCAACAGTCCCTCCTCTGCCAGTTTGTGATGATCCCAACCATGCCTGGCTCTCTCTGCCTGCCCTGAGTCCCTTGGTTGTTGAGGAACATAAATGACAATTTGACTCCTGCCTCTGTGAATATACAATCATTCCTCTCCACCAGCTCTCACCAACACCCAGACATTTCCAATCTCCATTCTCCTGGACCAGGGCTGCGTCACACCCACTAACAACCCCGCCTCTCTTCCTTTTCTCTTGTTGTAAGAGAGCCATGTCCTCTTCCTGCTCAAAGACCATCCGTCCACCACATGTGGTGTGAAGTCCATCTGCCTCCACCTTTTCAGAAAGCTGACTTCATCTTTGTCCTTCCCCTTTCCTCAGTCCTTCCTCTCAGCAGTGACTATCCAATCAGTCCACCTGTTAAGGAACTCCTTCCTTCGCTCCTGTTCCCCTCCGGTTCTGCTGCTCTGTGCCCTTCTCTGTTCCAAATGAATGGCTCTTGCTGTCACCTCTGCCTCATCTTCTATGCCTTTCTGAGTCACTCTAATTTGGCTTTTGCCTCCACCACCCACTGTCAAATATGCACTTCACTGTCTCCATTAATAAAAGGACACTTCATATTCCTCATTTTAGTTTCTCAGTAGCACAGCTGATTTCTTTTTCCAAATCTCAAACTTTCCTTGACTTCAGGATATCACATTCTCCCTCAGATCACATCCTCCCATTCCATGCAGACTCTGTCTCAGGCTCCTTTATTAGCTCAGCCTCTTTCACCTGACATTTAAATGTGGTTTCTCAAGGCCGGTTTTTAAGATTACCTGCTACTCTGAATTGCAGAAGGAGTCAATGAACCAATGGAACACACAGAGGCTTAGGGCAGTACGTAGCACACAGCAAATGCTAAATTACCTTTAGTTGATTTAATCTGTCTCAGGCTTCAAAAGCCATGTTTAGGTAGACAGTTTCTGAAAGTGATGTCATCATACAGATTCCACACCGAGCCCCAAAGCTACAGCCCACTGCCGACTCATTATCTTTACTGAGACGTCTCTCAAGACCTCAAGCTACATACTGCAAATGAACCATCTCATACTCTGCCCACAATTGGTTTGGATGGGGACACAGGCTACTTGAGAATTAGATAAAAGTTCTCCTCTGGTAAAATTCACAAAGTACATTATTTTGCATACAACTTGGCATAATTTATGGACCCCAAATGAAGGATCATTACCTT
Organism: Hydrochoerus hydrochaeris; assembly: GCA_004027455.1. Classification (NCBI taxonomy): domain Eukaryota; kingdom Metazoa; phylum Chordata; class Mammalia; order Rodentia; family Hydrochaeridae; genus Hydrochoerus; species Hydrochoerus hydrochaeris. The sequence goes on along the minus strand of PVLA01007244.1, from coordinate 44,542 downwards.
AGTGCATGTGTCACTTGAGCTTGTTCTTGAGAGAAGGATAGAGTTTCTCCTAGTGGACAGGAATGAAGGCAGAAAGCACAGAGCTGGCAGAGAGAGCAGCTTGACAGAGGCAAGGCAGCAAGAAAACCCACTGGATGCGGCCAGGTACCAGGTGAAAAGAAGGACACGGGTAGAAAAAGAACCAGAGGGGAAAAGGAGGCACTTCATAATTCTAGGACTTATAGCCATGCCAAACTCTTGCACTTGATGGGTGACAGAGCCATAAATGTTTGGAAAGGAGAGATACGATCAGAGTTATCTTTTAAAAATAATAATTATATACATTGTTTTCTTCTGATCTGCTTTGTTATGTTTAGTTTTACCATCTTTAAAATAAAAAATAATTATAACAAACATTTATTGAGTGCTTTCTATGTGCTTTACTCAGTGTCCACAGGTTGCCATCTAAAAGCTAGAAATGGGAAATGGGGCAATGCAAGCTCCAGGAAAGTGCGGAAACTATGAAGAGCTTTTCTGATAACTAAAGTAAAATTCAAGGACCATAGGAAGAACAAATACAAGATGACAGCACATGTACTGCAACTATTTGATTTAAATGCTTGCCATTTTACCTCTATTTTAGTTTAAGGATGCTAGTGATGGAATAAGAATTCTTTACACAATTTGGTACTGTTACACATTTTAGTGACAGAGGCAGAGAACAGAAGCTTTGGAGTCAGCATGCTCAGTGAGCCCCTCCCAGGAGCCCTGGCAGCTGTCCTGCTGATTCTTGGTTTCTGAGGGGACGTCTCCCTGGGTCAGGGCTTCCTTTCCTTCTCCAAGAAAGAGTCCTTGAAAAAAAATGTTCTAGGTGAGTTCTGAAAATTGAAAATGAATGGACTAGGGAACACCTTATTAACTCAGCTATAAAGGAGCTGGGTAATTTTGCTTGTTTCTTTTGTCCATGATGGAGCTAACCTGAGGCAGAGGGGGGAAAAAAGCTAACAGTCTTCTAGCAAAGTTGATAAATGCTGGAGGTGTAGTTGGTGATAGATAGAGTCCTTGCCTAGCATGCACAAGCACTCCCCAGCACAAATAAATAAAGGCTTTAAATGCCACATGTGCAAAAGTGTGGGAACAGGCAAGAAAGTTCAGTATTTGGAATCAGGTTACCCCACCCTAAGCCCAAATTCCAAAGTTGGCTAACAGGGAAATCCCATTTCAGGGTAAATGTAAAGGCTCAGATTTGGGCCAGGGGTGGTGGAGGAGGCTGCCAGGAAGGGCAGGGTTGGAGGCAGGAAGGGACGTACGTGGGGCGTTTGTGGGGGTCAGGTCAGAACCCTGCCCACCTTCTGGGCCTGTACTCTTCCTGTTGGCACAGGTCGCCAAATTGAGATTATCTTGAACGTCCCTCTTCCAGGAAGAGTCTTTCTGTAGCACGGCCAGCTCCTGCCCTCTTGCAGGGTCACTGTGGATAGGAAAAGACACCCTTTCCTCCCGGGGCAGCACCCGCATCCTGGATGTGGTGCTGACTCGGCACAGGAAAATCCTTCAGAGATAGGATTTGGGTGAAAGCATCTACGAGAATGTTCATTTCCAAAAAGACACAAGGTCTTTTGTTTTGCTCAGAAAAACTGTTGTTGGAGAGGGCTAATTCGTCTCCAAAGAGCTGAGCTACATTGTTTGAGTCCGCTGAAGCGAACAGGACCTTTTTTAAACAGGCCGGGACCGACGCAGACCCTCTCCCCAGGCAGAGGTCTCAGCCGAACAGGTGCGCAGGCGGCAGAAGTTCTGCGGCTCTGGCAAAGTCGAGAAGGCGGCCTCAGTGGCACAGAATAAAACCCCACAACGCAACACAAAGCGAGCAGAGCCACGCTTGAAAGTTCTAAGTGACTTTTGGTGCCAGGCGTCCCTCCCGTCTTCCCGCTGTCCCGACTCCAGGGCAGTCCCGAGTCACCCGAGCAAAGTCCGGCGGGGGCGGAAACAAGTGCAGGAGCATCCTCGGTTCGCAGCAGGGGAGAGCCGGGGGCCTGCAGCGGCCTGGCGCTCGCGTGAGGTCTGAAGGTGGGGGTGGGGGGCCCGGGCGGGATCACCCCGAACCTCCACCTGGCTCCCAGCGTGGCCCGCGCTGCACCGCGAGCCCCAGACCACGCGGCTGTGGCCCCGGGGCTGGCCCGGAGCAGGCGGGCCGCAGCTCTCCCTTTCCCTGCGGCCGAGGCAGAGGGGTCCCCCGTGCCCGGCTGCGCCGCAGGGCTCCGGAGGGTCCTCAGCACCCGGGGAGGCGCCGCGCAGGCTGGAGAGCGCCCCCACCCCCCGCGCCCCAAGTCCGGCCCGGCCCGGCCCGCTCGGCTCACCCTCCGGTTTCGGCGCCCGAGTCCACGCAGTCCTCCTCCTCGCCGCCGCCCGCCTTCGGGTCCATGGCGCGCGTCCCGGCCGCGCTCCCTCCAGGCGCCCAGCCCAGCGCAGCGCTGCCCGGCTCGAGCTGGCCGCGCCGCTCGGAAGGTCTCGCAGCCCCGGCTCCCGCGGAGGCTCGGGCGCAGGCAGCGGCCTCTCGCCCGCCCGCCCCAGCCGCGCCCGCCCCGCCCCGCCCCGCCCCTTGCCGCTCGCCGGTACCAGCGTGTGCGCGCGGGTGTGCACGGGTGTGCGCGACGATCTCTGTGTGCGTGCGCCGAGTGTCCTAAAGAGTAACAATGTGTGCTTGAGGACGTGTGCGTGCGAAGGAGGGTGTGCGCGTGTGCACGGGATACATTCGTGTGCACGAGTGTATGTGAGCTCTTAGACTTCGCTTTCGTGCGTGCCACAGTGGCGAGATGTATCTATGTGTGAATATGTGTTTGTGAGGTGATGTGGGTGTGGCGTGTATTTACAGTCACACTTGTCTGTGTATGTGCTGAGCCCTTGTGCCAGTCTGTGTTTTGTGGCCTTGTGCCGTGTATGTGTGTGTGTGTGTGTGTGTGTGTGTGTGTGTGCTGTGCGCGCGCCCAGGAGCAGGAAAGCCAACCCTCTGGCCTGGGCGCACCGCACCAGAGAATCTGGAGTCCCAGGGAGTGCTCCAGGCTTTCAAAGCTCTGCTTTTGGAGAAATAACACAGGGAAAAGAAGGGGGATGCTTCCTTTTTTGGGATCAGTTTGAACACCTGGGGGTTTACTTATGCTTTCCTCAGAATTGCCAACGCTGAATCCATTATCACTTTTCTCTGTGTCGGACTGAGTGGCTTCTCACCACCCAACTTTGCAGCTCACAATAGTGTCATGCATTGTTTTGTTTTATATGCCCTTTAAAAATAAGGTGAAGAGGATTGGGTGCACGGACATTACAGGGGAGAGTGATGGAAAGCACCCCCTTGTAGCTCCATGAGTTAATGATCGGTGGTAGAGGTGGGTATTTTCTCTTAGAGTGAGGTGGAGGCATGTTGGTGGGAAGGGGAGAGGGAGGAGGTCTGGTCAAATTGGATTTATTTCTGGCTGCCCTGTCCTAGCCATCCTAAGACAGTCATTTCTACTCTTACCTTCCAAGGCAAGATATTTTAACCAGTCTGAGTCTGAATTGCCTCATCTGTAAGATAGGCCTACTGCTGACTACCTGTGTCACTGTTGTGAATTCCATGACATTATGTCTGCGAACTACTTACGATGGTCCTGAAACACAGCAAACACTAGTCCTGGACAATTGTCAGTATAGGTAAAGTATGGAGCTGGCTGTGTTCCCTCTCTCAACCCACAAAGCAGCGGTCACTCTGGGAGACAAATGAGACAGTGAAGAGTTGAAAGATATGGTTTCTTTTCTCTCTCCTTTCCTGTTCTTCCTACTTATCTACCTAACTGTTACCTTTCTGATTTTCATTTCCAATACATTACACAAAAGAAAAATTCAATCAACAAAAGCAGAACAGAAAAACAATCTGATCATCTGGATAAAACACAGGCCAATGTTTCAACTCCAAATCTAAAATAGGCCTTACTCATCCTGAAACTTGTTGCTCCCAAAGCGGAAGTGAACTTTATACATTCTACTGATGTTCATTAGCTGGCAGAAGGGAGCAGCTCTTCAAGAGAGACTTTCCCTCAGGCACTGATTCCTAAAATTCTCAGCTGGGCCAGGAACATTGTGGGTGTCACACTGCGTGGTATCATCAGTAATCATTTTTAAGTTATTAGTTCATTCAGTAACTATTTTCCAAACAAGAGGGTGAATTTAGGTCACACAAATGAGGTAAAATAGCTACAGATAAGATCTTTGCCCTGGTGGAATTTATAATCTGTGAAGAGATGCTAATTAAACAAATCTGTGTGTGTGTGTGTGTGTGTGTGTGTGTGTGTGTGAGAGAGAGAGAGAGAGAGAGAGAGAGAGAGAGAGGGAGAGAGACAGAGAGACAGAGAGATAGGAGTCACCGTGAAGGAAAATAATAGTGTATCCTGAAAAAGAAAAAGAAAACAGAATTTGAGCTGGAGTGTGTCAGGGAAAGCTCTCTCTGAAAGGGCTATTTAAATCCTCCTCTGCCTCTTCTCCCTGGAACACTTCCTCCCAGATTTTCTGTGAGACTCTTTCTACATTTCCTTCATGATTCTGTTCCAATGATCCTGCATCAGAGAGACCTTCCCAATCAGTCCTATGTCACAGTTGCCTGCTCTACTCATTTCGTACCCCCACCAGCACTTGGCAGGTGAAGATTTACACTACTTACTGATTACCTGCTTTTCCCTCCACTAGATTAGGGACCTGGCGTGCCCTGCGGGCTGCTGGGTCCAGCACCTGGAGCAGTCCTCAGGGTGGTCTAGGCCTGTGGAGGAGATGGAGGTTAGCTCCAGGAGGGGATGGAGTGAGGTGAGTGCTGCAAGGGGAGAGAACAGTGAGAGAGGACAGCAGTGGGCACTGAGCATCCAGATGGAACTGGAATGAAGGAAAACTGGGTGACTTCGGCTGCACAACATGGTGAAGGCGATAGTGGGACATTGGACATAAATGTGACACCTCCAGGAAGCCACCAAAAGAGCCCTATGGCTTATTTGGACTGTGGAAGGACCAATGGGGTGCCCATAAATTCAGATTAGAGGGAGTAATGAAAGTACCAACTAGGTGAGTGTAGTGAACATCCTGTATCTCATTGCCTCCGTGGCCTTCTGCACTCATTTGGTTCTTCATAAAGCTCTGTGAAACAGGTTTATTTTTCAGTTTACAGTTAAGAAACCTAAACCAGCCTGTAATCCCAGCACTTGGGAGGCTGAGGCAGGAGGATCATTGCGAGTTCGAGACCAGCCTGGGCTACAAAGTGAGTTCAAGGCCAGCCTGAACTGCATGGTGAGATCCTGTCTCAAAAAGACAGATTAAAAAAAAAAAAAAGAAAAGAAAAAAGAATCCTAAACCATTGAGTTTAAGCACCTAGCCCAAGTCATCCACACCATGAGTGGGGGAGCCAGGACATCTACACAATATGGATATTCACTGTGCCATCTCTCATAGGTTGTGATTTAGGGAGATGGCACTAAGTAAAAGGCTAGGGAAGAAGGGCTTTGAGAAATGAGATGATTTCAGCCTCTTACCATATCCAGCAAAAGGTCAGACGGAACCAAACTTTTGGCCGAATCTTAAAATGATGGACTGGGGTCAATTCCTTTCATCCATATGGGACATTGTTCTCATTCAGTATTGGCACAGCCATCAGCTTGGTGATATGTTTTTCCCCTGGAAAAGAAGCTCAAATAGTGTCCCTGTGGTTGGGTTATAATGGGCTCCTGCTGTAGATGCAGGTCCCAGTACTCTCTCCTTTAATACGAAAAGTGTGGAGAGGTAACTAGCACATGTCAGTACAGGGCATTTAGCCCACAACCCTATATGTCTCCCACACTCTGCTTTCAAGTTATTTAGCATCACTCACTCTAGTCAAGGGGGTGCAGTATCCTCTTCCATTGCTCCTGTAAGGTGGGGATGAGGGTGCCCCTCATCTGCCTTGGGTGCTCAGATCTTCCCATCTGAGCCCGAGGACAGCATAGAGAAACATTTCAGGATGGCAGGAAGTGTGCCAGCAGTGAACATGAACCCTGACCTCTGACCTGAAAGGTCATGTACTGGTTATTTAAATGTCAGGCATTATGCTGGGGGTTTCATATACATGATTTCTTTAATTCTCGTCAAAACCTGGTGAGGCCTCCACTGTCCTTATAATGCTATTGTTGTTCTAAATTGTATAGGACATGGAAGCTCTTTAGAAACAATGAAGCCTATCAATGTAAGGTATTGCTGATTTTTTATTATCTTGTCTCCAAAAGTTCTGAATATCCCAGTTGTATTGCATTTTACTGTTCATTTCTGACTCTGTGGATCTTATTGCATGGGTTGGTGTTGTAGAAATGTCCATCTACCCGTCTATTTATTGAAAACTCAGTGTCTTAGGCTGGTGCCAGACACTGAGCGGCTATAGCTGGCTCTTTGCCTAGTGGAGCTTTGGGAGGTCAAGACAAGGTATTTATCATGTCCCATGGGCCCAGAGGCCTGGCTGGCTTTTCCACCAAGCCAAGGCTCCCTTAGATGGCACCTGAAAGCCCCAGCATGCACCTAAGAGGTATACAGTGCCCTTGGTCAGTAGATTAAGGCTGGAATATCAAAGCCCTTTATGGAAGAAAGAGCTCAGAATAATCTGGTAGATAAAAAGGAACAAAGCATTCACCTTGCTGATGAAAGATAGATTAGTAATCAAGAAGGCTCAGAGTAAATGGGAGGGGACCAGAGTTGCAACCAGCAGGACATAAGAAGCTTTAATATAAGAACTTTAAATCAAAAGCCTGAAAGTGGATAGGAATAAAAATCTCCAGACATAGGATTTGCTTGTATTCGGGTTTCAAGTTGGAAGGAAGGTTAGCTCACTTCCATCTCATGAAACTGTACTACTTGCTTTACAAAGCAGCCAGCTTGTAAATAAAATATGTATTGAGGTTACCAGCACATATAGAACCAGAAAATATGTTGGTTTGGGAAGTTTTGTTTGTTAATGCTAATTAATTATTTTACTTAAATAATCATATTCTCTAGAAATAAAAATTTTAGGCTAGAGAAGCATGGAAAAAATCATTTTCTTCTAAGGCTCCAGAACAGTTTGTCTAAAAAATAAATATTATGATCATGGCAAGAAAAATTATAAACTATTGACAAATCTACTTAGACAAAGCCACTAGCCCTACATGCAAGCATAAGGGGACCAGATGGCAAAGGGATACATAAAATGAAAGATAAAACTGTGGAGCTGGAAAATAATCCCATTAAAATACAAATGACACTACTTTGATGAGGGAGAGCAGAGACGTGGCCCTGCCTTAGAGCTGTCCCAGCCTGCAGTTTACAGGGTCTCTTGGCCTGTAGTTTATGGGGGTTGGGGGGGGTGATATCTGGGGTCTAAACCAAACACCTGCCTATATACCCACCATGATCTGCCATGGCAGGCTGATGGGTGTGCAATGAGACTTCTGGAAAAGTGCTGTGGAAATTTAAGAATGTGAAAGAATACTAGACCCGGGGCACTGACCTCTGGGCACCTGAAGGACAGATGTACCTTCTGGGAATTGTGGCCAATTCACCTATTACTGTGATACTAAGGGCCTAGGATGGGCCAGCATTGGCACTGTCTGCTTCTCAGACTCACCCTTGAGGACCCAGTGTGCCACATCCCCGCTGCTACCTGCACTCTGCTAGGGCTGTCATGGAGAAACACTAGAGCCTGGGTCGCTTCAGCAATGGACATTTACTGGGTCCCAGTTTTGGAGGCCAGTGAATAATCTCAGAATGGTGACTGGGCTGGTTTGTTCTGAGGCTTGTCACCTGGGCTTGTGGAAGGTCACTTCTCCCTGTGTCCTCATGTGATCTTTCCTCAGCATGCACCTCTCTCGTGTTTCTCCGTGTGTCCAGACTCCCTCTTCCTCTGGACTCCAGCCAGACTGGGGTTGGGCCACTAGAATGGTTCCATTTTAAGTTACTTTGTTAAAGGTGCTATCTCCAGATAAAACCACGGTTATAGGTACTCTAGCAGTTGGTGCTTAACGTGAAATTTGAAGGATACAACTGAGTCTAGTACATGAATGTTGAAGCCACCACATGAAAGAGGCAAGAATTTATAAGGGTAGGACTGGAAACTTCAGCACCAGTTAGACTCCCCATGTTCAAATTCTCTCTTATTCTTTACTAGGTTTGTGGTCTAGGGCAAGTTCTTAGACTTAATTGCCTTGTCTGTGGGAAACATTGGGTGTTGTCATTTTGCTCTGCAGCCAGCTTTCAAATCTCAGTCATTTTTATGACCTGTGTCAGGTTTTGTGTCTAACTGTCCCAGAGCCTTTGGTCTGTCTCCGTACCATGGCATGCACTCACACACTTATTCCTCAACTTATCTGACTTGTTTATTCTGCTGAATCCAATCCAAATAAAACAGAAAGAAACTCTGCCCTTAGATCTTGTCATTTATGGGCCATCCAGCAAAGTTAGCCCCAAACATCAGTAAAGTGTGATTAATATTGTGACAGTTGTGTGTGACTCAGTTTAGAAAGGTAGGAGATGCTGTGAGGTGGGGACGGGGTGGTTTATCCCAGCAGGGCTGGGAGTGAGGGGAGGCGAGGAGGAAGTGATGAGACAAGGTTTCACCAAGCAGATACCCAGCGCTGTTTTAAAGAGTGAGTAGGATTTAGCCAAGAGCCAAAGAGGGGAAGGCAGGCACTTTGCTTCCCTAATGTATCCCAGCCCCACCCTCCCTGTACCCCTGCCCCCATTAATAGTGATTACTGGTGTGTGGATCTTACCAACAGCCTGGTTCCTCCCTCTGACCCAGGGAGGACCTTGTCATCTGGCTCAGGCTTTTTTTCTCTGTCTCTGTTCCTGTCTTCCTTTTCCACCGGCTCTCACTACGCAATTTGAAACCACAACATGCAGATTTATGATCATCACTTCCAGTCCTTCCTCCTGTCATTTCTGACTCTCCACCTGTGCCTTAACCTCGCAAAGACCTCTGCTTCTCAGAGTGAGCTACACCCAGAAGTCTGTGAATAAACTTGCTGCTTCCAGGGCTACTGCCCCACAGCACCTCTCTAAAAACTCCCCCGGCTGCCAGCTACAGCTGACTGATGCCTCAGCTCAGTGCTTACCCTCCAGCTTGCTCCTTCTGTACACTTCTGTTCCGTGAGATGGATCCTGTCCTCCTGGCTCATTGAGTGCTCCATGCCAGGGCTAGGGCCAGGCCCTGGGAACAGAGATTAAAAAGGGCATCCATCTTGCCTCCAGGAGCTGCTACCTGTGTCGAAGAGTTTAAAAGCAGATGATTTAAAGGCAATGTGAAAATCTTCCATAAGCCTTAAACAAATGGAGGGATCTTTGTTATCCCTGCAACCCCTACATCTTTAATTGTAGCTTTTACCATATTACCTGTTGATTTATTTAGCTTGCTTGGTAGCTTTTTTTTCTTTAGGACTGGGGATTAAACCCTGAGCTTCCCTATTGAGCTAAATCCTCAGCCCTTTCTTGATTTTTTTTATTTTGAGATACTCTTACTTAGTTGCTCAGGCTGACCTTGAATTTGTGACCCTTCTGCTTCAGCTTCCCAGAGTCCGGGATTACAGGCATGCACTACCATGCCTGGCTCTTAATGAATTTTTGCCACTGTGGTCTGGGGGTCCAAAGCCTTTTTCTGCATTAGATTTATACAAATATAGGAGGGGTGTAGATAGAACTGCCTCAGGCTCAGGTAGTCACTCCATGGGGGGGACCAGTAGGCAGCACCCTAACTTCAGTGGCTGTCCTCCAGTAGCAAAGAGAATTGACAGTTTCTTTAGGGGTCTGGTGATGGTGATGCTTGCTTTTGTAATTGTGTGATTGTTGCTTTTAATATAATCTGAGAACTTAGCCTTGTCAACCTATGCAATGACTGCCTTCAAAATCAAATCTATTTAAAGCCATACCTTTCAACCTTCTCAGAAAATTTACCTTATTGTTTGCTCCTTCTCTCTGCATATCTTCAACTTTTCACAGGGTCTCTACCATCATTATTTAAAAAATACAACATTTTTATGTTGAAAAAGAAAAATAGTTTTTAACTAGAGTTAAAATGTGGACATTTGCTCTCATCAGCTGCTACTCCACACCGTGGATTTTGTGAGGACATTGCTTACATTGGTGGTGTCCACTTCCTTTCTGTTATAGGTAGGTGTGAGTTCCGTAGACACCAAGACCCCTCCCTTTGTGGAATTGTGTTCTCCTGTGGTTTCCAGGACACAAAACACTTTGACTTTCATATGCCCCTTAACTGGCATCTTCTGTGTCTCCCTAGTTGCCTCCACGAAGATGGACAGATCTTCGTGGTTTGTTCTTAGCCTGTCTCTCCTGCCTCGCATGCTCTCCACAGACCAATTTTACCTGGAGCACAAACGATGCCCCATGAGATGCTCTAGCTCCACTGTGTCCTCTGTACCTCAGACTTGTCCACCTGCTGTCTTTTGGGGCTCTTCTTTGGCATATCTCACAGGTTTTTCTGGTTAAAGGCAGACAAAACTGAAACTTACAATCAGTGCTCCCACCTACCCTGTGATGAAATGTTCCTTATCTCATCAGTGAATGGTTTTGCCATCTATCCTAGCACGGCAGCCAGAGACCTAGTGGCCAGATCACTTACCTTTGGAGGTGCCTTCCTTAACCCCTTACCAGTTCTTCACCAAGTCTGGTCATTACTGGTTGCTAGATATGTCCTAAGATTTTTCTCTTTTCTTCAGTTACACAGCCATCATCTTAGTCCTTTCTTCCCTCCTCTCCAGGACTGGTGACTGCATTAGTCTTGCAAATGGCTTCCCGTGTCAGTTACTGCTCCTCCTCATACTGCCAGCCACCATACCATAGGTAGGGGGCTCCTTGTGGAAGACAAATCTGGCTATGCCAGCCCCTCATTGTTGCTCTTATAGTGGGTACCAGCCATGTATCATCACAGTCCCCTGCCCTGCCGTTTTCCACTCATTTTCTGTTTTCCAACCATGATGCCCTAGTTCCTCACAGGACCAATCTTGTCTTCTCTCTGGGCAAAGGGCTTTTGCATATGCCTGCAACTTTACCCAAAATAGTCTTCCTAACCCATCACCTGATTCACTTCTGCTTGGCCACTGGATTGCTTTTCGGTCATTAATTTCCTCCCAGACTAGATCAAATCCTCCTATTTTAAGTATTCAGAGGACTTCAACAAAGTCATCATTTTATATTTGTGTGATTCTTTCATTATTCTCACTTTCTGTCTCTAAATTCTAAGCTCTATAAAGGCATACTATTTATTTTATTTTATTTTAAAGCTAATAAAATAAAACAAAGAAGAACAAAACAAAGCAGATCAGAGCAAAACAATGCAAGCAACACAGAACTTCAAAACAAGACAACAGGAAATCAGCAGTAGCTACCATAATGTCTTTTGTTTTCTTCAAAATAGTTGTCCATACCTTTACACAAAATAAGTTCAAACAAAACAAAAAAGAATAAATCCAATCAAAACAAAAGAATGAACACATTATGGGCTTTCAAAACCAGACAATAGGAAATCAACAATGGCTACCATAATGTCTCTTAATCTCTTCAAAATAGCTGTCCATATCCTCACACATACTGAAATCAAATAATAGAAAACAGACTAAAGCCAATCAAAACAATGAGTAAAAACATTATAGGACTTCAAAACAAGATGATAGGAAATCAGTAATGGCTACCAAAATGTCTCCTTTTCTTCAAAATAACTGTTCATACTATCACACATAATAAAATCAATTCTTACAAACTCTTTAGGAGGAATATAAGTCTATATGTGCACATCTGTCCTTTCTGCATTAATGGGAAAAACAAAACAAAAACATACAAAGAAAACAAGAAACAAAAGAGGTGACAGGTCAACAGCAGACAGGGGAGGGCAGCACTACCCTAGCCAGTAAGCTGCAGAGGGACTTAAGGTAGTATGTAAAGGTCCGGACACCTCCACCGCTCACCTGTCTGAGGGAAACCAGAAGCATGACAAGACAGAGAAACAGCAAAAGGCCTTCAACTGCCAAACCAGGTAAAATAAGTCCAGGAGGGGTGAGTACAGAGGAGATTGAGGGCAGCGGACGTTCAGTATCAAACACGGCCTCATGGGAAATAAATACTTCCATGACCTCATCGACGAATTTAAATCTGAAATTCTAACTCAGGTGAAGCAAGACATAAGAAGATTAATAAAAGAAGTCCTGGGTAATCCTCAAGTAGACACACATGAAAGAATAGAGGAACCCAGAGAAAGGAGAGAAGCCTTTGATGAAAAATATAAACAAAACCTAGAATACATGACACAGAGCCAAAGAGAATATCAGGAAATTAAAAACTCCATTGAAAGCTGGAAAAACTTCTTAAAAGAAACTAAAGACAGACTTTTAAAACTCGAAGATAGGTTTGCAATGTATCATCACAAAAGGAAGGATCTCTTAAAAATAACAAGGAACCAGGAAGTAACAATACAAAGGCTAGAAGACAATAAGAGGATTTATAACGTAAGAATAAAAAATGTGAACAAAGAAGTAGGGACAAATACAAATGAAATAAAAAGGCTATTCACAGAAATAATTAAGGAAAACTTCCCAAGCATAGGAAATGATGTTCAGATATATTAAGCATACAGAACTCCAGCCAGCTACAACCAAAACAGATCTACACCCAGACATATAATAGTCAGGATCCCAGAAATCCATCACAAGAACAGAATATTAAAAGTGGTCAGAGAAAAGAAACAGACTACCTATAAAGGAAAACTCATAAAAATTACAGCGAACTTCTCGATGCAAATTATCAAATCAAGAAGAGCTTGGAACAAAATATTCCAAGCCCTGAAAGAAAAAAAAACTCCAACCTAGATTGATGTACCCTGCAAAACTGTCTCTCAAAATTAATGGAGAGACAAGATATTTCCACGACAAAGAGGAATCCAACCCTGCAAAGAATACTGAAGGACATTCTAGAGAGAAAGAAGAAAATCACCAGGATTCCAGGAACAATGACAGAAAGGCCTCAATGAAAGGGGCAGACAGTGGAATGAAGGAGAAAAGTAAACAACAAGGACAGGAAAATAGCATATCAGAGATGAGGCAGAGAAGATTGGTTATATCACTGTTTTGTCTTGACTGATTTTATTCAAATCTGGTATGCTTGATAGTATCAAATCTGAGAGTAGAGGCAACTACTCTGAAGATGACAAGATTCAATAGGATACCCATTCTGGTTTGATTATTAACTGCCTTTGAAGCCCTATAATATCTCCAATGTTTGGTTTTTATTAATAGTGCTGTGTACTGCTAAGTTTAATTATACTATGCCTGATGATAGAGACAATTTTATTGAAAATAACAAGAGACATCATAGTAACTACCATAGATCACCTAGTATTGTGGTTTTATATGTCCTTTTCATTTCATGTTTCTCTAGGAATTTGTATTGTTGACTTGTTTTGATTTGTTTTTCCCTCTAATACAGAAAGGCTAGGTATGCATGTAGAGACTTATACATGTGTAGAACTTCTAAACAGTTTATGAGAATTGATTATAGTTATTGTAAAAAAAGAGTGAGAAAAGGAAAGTATTCTAAAGGATATAAATGTATATATGTTAGAGTGTAGGATTGATGAACGTATTACTAAGTTTTTTGTTGGATAGATGAACAGAGCTGATTGCAGTCTCACTGTTTAAATGTCTACTTTGTATGCTTTACTTTTGTAGCTTGAACAACTACTTCTAGGAGGAAAATATGTAATTGTCAACTAGTGATTTCTTACTGGCTTTTATTTTTGTTTGAAATTTTGTATTATTTCTATCCTCTTTCTGTTTCATTTTTTTCTCTAAATAAAAAAAATTTTTAAAAAAAGAAATAAAAGAGGCAAATAAATAACAATAACAAAAAACCCAAAACAACAACATAGGCTTTCAAAATAACAAATTTTGTTGTTTTGCATAGTTATCTTCCAAAGAGTTACTCAGATTACCAGACATAGGCATACAAAATTGATCTAATCCTATGAATGTTAACTGATTTATTCCAAGAACTTATAGAGTTAGTAGTACAATCATCTTAGGTGTCTTACATGTATATACAGATTTGTATCTTTTTTCTTTTCTCTTCCTTCTTTTCTCCTTTTCCCTATCTGGGTTATTTTTCCCCTCTAAGTAGTTTCTTACCCTTTCACAGTATTTATTGAAGATTTTGTATATTATTTACTCTTTTAGTTTCTTACACTGGAGACAATATGGTATTTACACATGTGAGTTTGATTTATTTCACTAATGAGTATGGTCTCAACTTGCATCCATTTACCTATAAAAGCCTCAATGTGATCTTTTTTTATAACTGAGTAGTATTCCATTGTATAAAGTACCACATCTTTTTCCTCAGTTGATGGGCATTTGGGTTGTTTCTAAGATTTAGCTATTAAAATTGTACTGCTATAAACATGGGTGCATATGCTATTTTGTTTATCATGGAGCATAGACTATCTAACAGAGTCTCTGTCATGTGGTAAGACTTGCCACAATAAGTACTCCTATGCCTAGCACTTAACACCCAGACTAGAGCACGGTAGGTGCTCTGCAAATGTTGCTGAAAGGTTAGCTGATCACATGGGCTCTGAACATACTGATGCCTCTTCTAGTACTTGAAGAAAACTAGAAGAATTCCCAAAGATGCTCACTCTTAAAAACAAAGACTCACAATTTTATTAAAGAGTTCATCAGAGGCAAGGCAAAATACAAAGAAGAGAAGACTTGGTTCAAACTTTCATTTTCTTCTACTGGGACATTTACTGGAAGAGTCATGAAGGAAGAGTATACAGAGTAACAGTGGTTAATTCCCATAACCCTTCAAGAACTGACCCAAGTGGACACTTGATGACCTCTGTACTCTTCCAGGTATGAGTAATCTAATCTGGAAAACATCATGAGCTGATATACTTCAATACTTTCACTTTTTCATAATATTTTCCAGAATATTATCCAAAGTATTATATCTGACTCATCTCTAGGTAAATTAGATCACTTTCTCCCAGTTTATCTGAGACTTAAAATCTCCATGTAGGATGGTCGCTCCAGGGCACTAGTAGGATAGAGGTTGATAAATACATGAAGTTGTTTGTTGGGAACTACAGTCTCCTCTTTGGGAGGGCAAAGGAGCTGTCTTTTAAATATGGTGAACATTTACATCCTTGGGGCTAGGTTAAGTGATCTCCTACTGAAGCTATCAGAGTAATTCTCAGTGCCCAGGTCTCCTGCATTATGACTGCATGATCCTATTAATGTTTGACAGGAGGGCAAGTCTACCAGTGCAATACTGTACGACCTCTGGTTTTTCTTCTGGGACTGAAATTGAACAGAAAATGAAATATATCATAGTGATGGGAATCTGGCTGCGTGCTTTGGAATAGTAACTAACTCTAGGGTTTTGTCACCTTGGAAACAGGAAAAGCCTCTTGAAGGGCTTAAGCTACTGAGTCAAAATTTATCTGGCTTTGGCTTCGTAGCAGGAGGGAATACATGAGATATTTTATCTGTGAGTCTCACAACCCAAACAGTGTTCTAAGCAATTTAAAAAACCAACAGTAAGTGCATAAACCAAAAGAACAAGGTGAAACCACTGGCTGTAAGTTACAGTGGGAATGTGGGTCACGGGGCTGTGGAAAGTTTAGGTTGTTTTGTACATGATGCTAAATATCAGGCTGAGTCATGGGACTAATGACTGCCAAACATCTGCCTGCTTGGTTTACATGATGACAAACTTGGAGCTATTTGAAAATATGCAAATGTCTGACAGTGGAATGACATATTCCTGGAGGAACAGTTATATACTTTTTATCCCAAACTCTCTATTTTGATGTCACATAAATAATTTTTGCAGTTTCTTTACTAAATGTAACTGGAATTTACAGTGCATGTCCAGAGTTTCTAAACAAACACATTCCAATTTCTATCACAGAATTTTTCCCAAGAGAAAGAGGTGGAAACCAACTTGATCCCAGACCAGCAGCACCCACTCTCAGCCACCGCCTCCTCCCTAAAGGACTCTTTTTCCTTTCTCCCTAAAGGACAGTGCCCTGCTGGGCTTCCTCTTACTTGTCTGGGTAGTACTTCTCAGGTTCCTTTGCTAGATCCTGCAGATCGTTCTGACACATGGTATTAGAGTCTCCCCACCTTTCTCAATCTTCACTCATTTTCTTGGTGATTCCACTATGCATTCTCATGAGTACAAATGTCATTAAAATATTGATTATATCTATATTTATATATTTGATCAATTTTTTCAGCTGAGCTTTACTCCTAACTCTTTGGACAACACTTTCACTTGGACATCTCAGAAATGTACCAAATGTAGTATCCCCTAAAACAATAATTATGATCTTCCTACCCAACCTGCTTTTCCCCCCTCAGGTTTCTAATTAAATAACTGCACCATCTACCAAAACCCAAGGAATCATCTTTGATAACTTTATCTCTTCCACCTTTCATACTTAGTTATCACACTTTGTAAGTATTTCTTAAGTTGTCACCTTTTCTCTACTCCAGTGCTGCTAAAGTATCATCCAATGTCCATCCAATGTCATTGCTGACATACATGACTGAAAATAATCTTTCAACTGGCCTCTCTGCATCCATTTCTCCCTTCTAACAACTGATGCTCTGAACCTGAAACAGACCTCCTATGGAACTACAAGCTGGATCCATTTTACTACCCTACTTAATCTTTCTGTGGCCTCCCAACATCTTAAGCAGTAGCAGGAAGAATGGGCTTGTAGGGCAAGATAGGATTATGACTTACAAAGGCCGAGCTTGGAATACTCATGGTACATTCAAGCAGAGTGGAGGGGCGGTTTCGGATGGTGTTTCCAGCAGGAGATTATCCTAGTTTGGGCTGCTGTAACAAAATTCCATAAGCTGAATGGCCTATAAGAAATAGAAACTTATTTCTTCCCATTCTAGAGGCTGAAAGTCCTAGATCATAGTGAGAACATGATGCTTAGATTCCAGTGAAGGTCCTCTTCTAGACTGCAGTCAACTTCCCACTGTATCCTCACATGGCAGGGAGAGAGAGGGAAAGGAGGGAGGAGGGAGAGAGAGCAGACTAATCTTCCCCATGATCTACCCTTAGATCTAGTTATTACCCACAGGCCCCATACTGAAATACCATGAAAGACTCAGATTACAGCATGAATTTTTTGGAGGGAAACAAAAATAACAGAGATGCAACTATGGTAGTCTGTGCAGTAATCTTAAAATTAAGATGCTGCATAGGATGTCCTGCAGTCAGAGCCTCAACAGGCAATTGCATCTGAGAGTGGACATAGCACTGAAGAGGTTTTAGGGAAATGAGAATCCTAACTTCCTAAAGCCCCCAGAATTAATCAACCTTTTAGAGGTTAATTTTATATACTCCTAGCTTATAAAAGATTGATGTGCAATCAACATGCCAGTTCATTAATTTATAGTAAGAAATGCAACTATCAAATTCCCACCACATTCTCTGCATAAAGACAAATTATTGTAAGAAAAATTATAATCAGAAAGCTTCCTGGTGAGCATAGATTTCAATTCAAGGAAATGAGATGAATGAATCCTATCGAGTTGTTGGTTCAGAATATTTATGCATATTTTAAGATTGTGTTTTAAAATTTAATGCTCTTAAATGAACTTGATGTTGGGATAAAAACAAGGAAGCATCAAAAGGAAAGAACAGTGGGTTGAGGGAAAGGATAAAAGCAAGAAGGAAAAATATTTTATATATGCATATATATGTGATTATACTACTAATCTTTAGTTCATCAAAAATAATGGTTTGTGCTTTCACTGTTCAATTATTTTTTCATCCCTGTATTTTATAATCTGAGTAACTACTTAGAGGATAACAATATGGATATATTAGCCACTGTTAATCTTCTATCATGTTGTTTTGAAATTCTGTATCATAGTTTTTGCTCTTTTGCTCTTTACAAAAACAATGAAGCATGAAGAAGTTTCTATTGCTACATGAGAACTATTTTTCTACAAATTTTCTGCTTGTAAAACCAAAACAAAGCAGCAAACAACAACAACAATAACAAAACACAAGGCTATAAAAATGTTTGGCACCAAGACAAAAATATTCAGCCTGAAACATCATGGTCCAAAAGGTAACTTTGTACTCTCAACAGGAACTAACTAAAAGAATGCTTTAATTTATTAAACATTTTGCCTTGGGGAAGATAGAGCAGTTTAGGTCATAGTCATTTGATTCCTCTCTTCTGCTTAGGTTTTAGGAAAAAAAAACCCCAAAGAGAGATAAGCACCATGTTTCTGATATCATTGCCTTGGGGGAAAAGAATTAGTGAGAAGAGAATTGTGTGCTGATGAGCAGAAATTGGGTGAAACACAATGAAAGTTCTAAACTCAGAACTGATGAGATTTGTACTATTTCTCCTGCCTGTTAGGATGATATTGAGACTTTAACTCTGACAGACACTGTTCTACATCCTTGAAATGTATTAACTCATTGCATCCTCAAAACTTTGAGTTAGATGCTTTATTTGTTCCCAGTTTGCAGATATAAAAATTGAGGTACAGTGAGGCAGATA
Source organism: Hydrochoerus hydrochaeris (assembly GCA_004027455.1). Taxonomy (NCBI): domain Eukaryota; kingdom Metazoa; phylum Chordata; class Mammalia; order Rodentia; family Hydrochaeridae; genus Hydrochoerus; species Hydrochoerus hydrochaeris. The sequence continues at coordinate 25,956 of PVLA01007244.1, read as the reverse complement.
ACTACTAAAGCACAGATATAGCCAAAAAAGTGGCTGAGCTGGAATTTGAATTTAGGTGACTTAATTCCTGAGTTCAGTCTCCAGGCTGACCACTTCCTTTTCCTTTCCTTTGAGGGGACAGTGTGTCTCAAGCTCACGATGCATGATCCCAGAGGAGACACTAACAATGTCTGGATAAGCCATAACTTCCCTTTAGAAGCCACACCTATGGGACATCCCATCACGGGACACTGGAAGGGGATGGGGCTGCGGTAGCGACTGGGATATTGGCGTTTAAAAACGTTTTTCTTTCTTACCCACATACCGAAAATTGGATTCTTTTCTTAAGTACTCTGGCTCCAGATTGCTTACTTTAGGCAAACTGTAGGAGGATATGAGCTCTCGGGTCAGTCCACATGGATCCCTCTCTTCTGGTCTCAGAGAGGCACCAGAGGTGCGGCATTGGACATGTGGACAATATTGCATGTGAGAGTTTCTCTAGGCTGACTGGGGATTACATTCTTCTACTCAAGTCTTTCTTCAGAAAGAGCAAACGCAGAGTCTGACCTTCTTGACTAAAATCCTACTACAATAGTGCCTTTCTGGGATGAAGCTACTCCCAAACTAGCCTTCCCAGGTTTGGATGAGTGAGAAAGCTTTGTATTCACCCATAATTTCTTTTTTTTTTTTCTTTCTCTAGATGGTTAACATTATCCACTGTCCTGTTGGTTTTCTGTTTAATACTCGTCAGGTAACATTATTTATAAGTTGCAATAGCAATGGCCATGGGGGTACTGGTGAAAATATCTCACTTACATGAGTTAACACCAGGAGAATGTTAGAAGCATCTCAGTGAGAGCCAGTGCCAGGGAGAGAAGAGTCAAAACAGAACTTGGGAACATGGCCATTTAAGGGAGTAGTACCAGAAGGAGGGCTCTAGGAAAGAGGTTAATGGAAAACCATGTCGTTTCAGCCAAAACAAGAGAAGATTCTGTGAAGGGGGCTGCTCAACAAAAATGTCAGATAGGCAGAGGTCAAGTAGCACAAGTCCTCTGAAGAAGCCTGACTGGGCATGTGAGACAAGGTATCGTCACAGTGGCTGCAGAGACTGAGGCACACAGAATCAGGTGGTAGAGAGGCTTATTGCTTCTGGTCCACACTAGGCAGTGTGAGGTTGAGCGGTGACTCCATAAGATAGTTGCAGCCTTCTTGGAATAATGTTTGCAAAAGGGATCTCCAGTTTGCTTCCTCAGGGGCCTTGGACAACTGTCCTGAATATGCCTTGGATGGTTAATAAACAAATTCACTCTCAGAGGGATTACCCTAATGCTTTTTGGGCTAGTCATTTCAGTTTTCTTGGGCTACTAACTCTAGTTTGCTCCAGTTCCCTTAAAACAGTAATCCTTCTATGCTTGTGATAATAGAATTGCCATCTAGAGATGAAAGAAATGATGAAGTAGATCAAGTTTATAGTATTGATGTCTTGTGCCAAGTTCAAGAATGAGCTGTGTATACTTGAAGTGTAAAGTTTAAAAGAATTGTTTGGTTAAGTACATTCTACCTCAGGGCCTCTGCAATGCTGCTGTTCTGCCTGGAAATCTCTTCCACCTATCTTGCTTTACTAAATCCTCTTTATCAGTCTCTCAGTAGAGCTTTCTATTATCACCTTTGTAAAGGCTGGGGATTTAGCTCAGTGGCTCAAGTACTTCCCTGGTAAGCACAAGGTCATGAGTTTGATCCCTGGTACAAAAAACCAAAAACAAAACAATCAAATCTTTGTAAGATTCATCTTTCCTCTGCCTCATGGATAATTGGATAATTTTTTTCATAGTGCTTACCTAACCTGACATAATCGTTTATTTGTCCTGATTGTGTACCAGGCGTTGTTCTATGTGTTGGAGGTACAGGAATAAACAAAACTTTTTTTTTTTTTTTTTAGCAAAATGTCTGTGTGGGCTGTGTGGGGGTGAGTATGAATCATCAAGAATGTGATAAGGTAGAAAAGATGATAATAAGGACTTCTTCTCAGGCAGAACAAAAGTGAGAGAGAGGAAAATTATACAAAAGGATTTCAGGCACCTTAACACAAATTAAGTTCTTATGCTATCTTACATTGCTATTGAGTCAGTGATGTGATTTTTAAGCTTAAAATATATTGTAAAAAGTTTCAATAGTACAAATCTTAAACAATGAAAAATGAAGTTGTATTCTATTCCAAATTCTTTTTCCAATTACCCAAGCCCCACCAACATTTTTTCTGCATATTTCCAGATAATTTCTGTGCAAATATATATCTGAATGTATTTTTTTACCCATGCACAACATTATACATAGATTATGCTTTGCCTTGATCATTTCACTTAAAGTATTTTAGAGAAATTCTTATATAAATACCTATGAGGGTGCTTCCTTTTATATTTTATTGAATGTCAAATCACAATAGTGTTTCTTTATGGGGTACAAATTATATTGCAAGATATGTAATACACTGTGAAATGATTAAATCAAGTTAATTGACATATCTTTTACCTCAAATATTTGCATTTTTGTGGTGAGAACATTTTTTAATTACTATGCCTCTGTAGAGGACCACCGGGATGACTCTCCTTGAATAAAGAGCAGTTACCCCCACTTTGCCTAAACCTAGCTCTATCTCCTTGTACTGTTGTGTGCAAAGCTGGCTAAGCCATTTCCTTTTCCCTCCAACTGGCTCTAAGCAATGCAAACAGGGCTGGCTGAAGTACTAATGGGTAATCTTTGAAGCTAGGTAACAGTCACTGCCTCCCTAAGTGGTTGAGCCAGCAGAGCCAATTCTCCAGGACTGTTGACTGAGTCTGAGCCTTGAGATAAAAGGCCAAGACTTCCTAGGGCACAAAAGTTCGCACATCAGCACTGAAGCACCGCTGCCTAAACATTGAACGCTACCTCAATTCTGTTGTGCGGTTTGGTCTTTCTACATCTCCTTCTCTCTGCACATTGCGGAGGTTCTTCTGGCCTCCTAGCTGGCCCAGCTCACAGCACTCACCTAATTCCTGACATTCTCCCAGTCACTCCTCTAACCACTCCCTTTTTCACGAATTAATAAAATCCTAGTTAGGCCCTGAGTTGAGGCCTTTTGCTCCAATGAGCCTTCATCTTGGCCAGACTTAGGACCCCTTGGCTGCCCATAACTACAAATACATCTGAGTGTCTTGATTCTTGCTGTGGGTTGCCCTGGAAGTGGTAGATTAGAATTAACTTGCTAGAATTCCAATAAGGTTTCCATGGGATTAAGAGCAAAAATTTCCCAGACAATGATGAGGAGAGGAAAAGGGACTTCTATTTGCTTCCTTTAAAACAAGTTTTCTTTTCACTAGTTCATTGTATAAGTTGCCACATTTAAAATAGGTAGTCTGAGTAATACCTAATCAATACTTTAATGAACATTTTTGTAGTATCTGTTTGCTAATTTGTACACATGTAAATACATTTTTATGATGAATTGTTAGAAGCAGAATTGCTGACATGGATTTTTAGCATCTCTTCCTCAAAGTCCGGTTTAAATAAATACAAACTTCATTTTACTTCTAGTATTCCCACTGCATTAGATTAACATAGGGCTTGATACTCAGCCCTTGTGGTCTAATTTCCTATCCTAATAATGAAGATATTTAATAGCTATGCAAACAATACACTGGAGATGTAATTTATTAAAGCAGCAACAGAAAGTACCACTTACACACTAGGAGATTGACTTAATAATTCAGTGGCACAAGTCTGTGAAAGACTCAATTTATGGGCCTCATTCATGCTTTCGCACAGTCTCAGTCCTATGTGTGGTCCTCAGCCACCCAAAGAGCAGTGTGGGGTGCCTGCAGCACCTTATTATGGGAAACTGTAGCAGGAGTCATCTTGCTGCCATGGTTTTGGCAGTTCAGTTGTGACCAGCTGGAGAAGTTTTTATGGACACACATTAAATGAAGAGTGGAAAATCTCTTTCCTGGGGAATCATGGGGTCATGCAGTCCCTCCCAGAAAATGCCTTCCTGTAACCTTGTTTCAGGGCCACTGCAGGGATAGGACAGCCCGTGTATGTGGAAGACCTTACAGAGAATACTGGGGCAGGGGGAACAAAATTGCACATCTCAGGGTCATGAACAGCTCTTAGAACATTCCTTAAAACATCCTGGAAGGAAAAATTACTAAACAAGTCAATTCTCTATCCCATTTTTTGTTAGTTTTTTAATAAGGCAAAAATATTATCAAGAAATGAAACCAGGTATTTCCATTGGTATGCTGGTAAACTAGTTCTTTGGGCACAGGGCTTGAGGTGGGGTAAACCTGCTTTATGGTGTTTAGCAATTTCTCTAGTGTCAATTCTGCCTCATCCCATGGACAGCTGGAAGATGTGCTCGGTTGATTTTCAGTAGCAGTGTGACCTGTGTACATTAGTAAACTTAGGTCTTGCTTGTAAATTTTTAATTGTGTCAACACTTCTTGTTGTACAGTCAGTACTGCAAGGCTAGAAATCTTTTGTAACCAACAATAAAGAATATTGGTGTTTCTGTTACTGTTGTTTCTAATAAAACCCCATACATAATGCTCCCTCAAAACTATTTTATTGTGCTTTTGGATTTTATGGATCAGGAATTTGGATGGAAGTGATCTGAGAATAGCTTGTCTCTGTTACATGAGAAGGATTTCAGTCAGGCTAACTCCCAGTCTGGGCTTCACTTGATAGTGGGAGAGAGTGAATTCATCTGTGAGAGTTCCCTACCATGGTTTCATGTTCACACTGTCTTTTACCTGGACCACAGCTATGAGTAGCTGCTCAGGGTTTCTTCTAGGATGTAGCCAGGTTCCTACAATAACCAGCCCCAGAGAACCAGCTAGAAGTCGTATTGTTGCCTTCTATGATGTATCCTTTTTCCTGTTTTTTTTTTTTCTTCAGGGAAACTTGTATGACACAGTATCATTTCTATTAATGTTGTAAACTTGTTCAGATTCTCAAAATGGGGGAATATAGACTCTACCAATCTCAAGGACAAGTGTCAAAGTCACAGTGTAAGAAGAGTGTGTAGAGTAGATTTTTGTGGCCATCTTTAGCAAATATAATATGTCAGAATTGATTTGAGTGGAACGTTAAAGGCTTATTGCAAAATGTTGATAACTGTTATTTCATTGAAGTGAAGAAACCAAAAGTCCAATTGGAGTAGGAGGATGAGATGATGGAGACAACATTTATAGACAAAGATTTTCAGGCTTTTTGCTGGAAGATAAAAAGAGAAATGCAGTACTATCATTTTCAAATTTGAATGATGCCAAATACAAGTTATATTAGGTGAATTGTCTTAATACAAGTGAAAGGTTTTGAGAAAACTGGGATTTAAAAAAGACTTTATTGCCTAGCCTTACTCTGTCTTGATAACCTAATGTACGTTATAGATTTTCCACCTTATTTGATGCCAGTACACAATTTTTCTCCTTTAAAAAATGCTCAAGTTGTATCTTTCAGTACCACTGGAACAAAGTTTAGGAAGCACTGAGTATACCTGAATTTTTTGTCATCGACTTTCATTGTGGAATGATATAAGTAAATCTTACTAGATGTGCATTTCTGTATCCTTTGCAAAACTGTAGGAAGCATGTTGTCAGCTGAGATAGTGGTCAATGTTCCTGATGTAAGAAATTGTATAATCAATTCTCCTTACAAATCAATTGGTCAAAATTGCTTCTCCAAATGAGCTGGGGCATTTTGAAATGGTGATCAAGATCAAAGATGAATCATAATATTCTAGAGTTAAAAATGACCTGCTTTCACAGAGGAGAAGAGAGGACATGAATGTTAAAGAAGCTGCTTCTTCCCAGGTACCTTATCAGCAAGGCCCTCTGCCTAGCCAGCCAGTCCCCTAGTCACTGGCCTGTGGGACCATGGGAGACATGCCTCCTACCATATGAGCTACCAGGAAGATTGGCAGTAAATGTTATCCTCAGCTGCAGAAACAGCCTGATATCATTCTCATTTAAAGTCTATCTATCTATCTTAAAATTCTATCATTGTCTCTTAAAATTATTTTTCCTGGTTGTATTTATTTATCTATTTAAATTTTATTTTAAAGAGAATAAAACCAAACAAATTGAAACAGAATAAAGCCAATCAAATCAAAACAATGAGAGCAATACAGGACTTCAAAAATAAGATAATAAGAAACAACAAGGGCTGCCATGATATATCTTGTTATCTTCAGAGTAGCTGCCCTACCATGAGACAGAATAGAATCTAACAAAACAAAGCAAAATAAAACCAAACCAAACAAAACAAAACAATAAAAACAATATAGGACTTCAAAACAAGGTAATAGGAAATTAACAAAGGTTACCACCTTCTCTTTTTAGACATTTCATCCCCTTTCACTTTCACAATATCTACTGTACATTTTGGATACTACTAACTCCTTCAGTTTTTTATACTAGGGAGATAACACGATGTTCACCCATGTGAGTCTAAACCAGCTCACTCATGAGCATGATCTCAAGTTGATTCCACTTAAGTACAAGAGCCTTGAGCTTATCCTTCTTTATAGCTGAGTAGCTTTCCATTATATAAAAATATCACATCTTTCCTATTCATTCTGTGGTTGATGGGCAAGCTACCCCTGCTTTTTTCTGGGTCTTCATCACATTGAGCATTGTCTTGCCTCCTCCAACCTTCAGTCCATGAATTTTCTTTTGAGTCAAATGTGTTTCATGTATATAGCATGTTGTTGAATTCTGTCTCCTGATCAACTCTTCCCATGTTTCTTTATATTGGTGAGTTGAGGCTATCTACATTAATGCACTGTTTCATCTCTACTATGCTATCCTCATACCATTGGTCCCCCACTTTTCTCCTCCATTCAATTGCCTGCCCTACTTGGTGAACTTCTTCTTTTACTGTGCCTGAAACTGTGGTCATCTCTCTCTAGAATGTCCTTCAGCACTCTCTGTAGGGTTGGTTTGGTGGTCATGAATTCCTTCAGTTGTTCTTTATCATCAAAGTTTCTTACTTCTCCATTAATTTTGAAAGATAGTTTTGCAGGGTACATCAAGCTTGGTTGGAAGTTGTTTTCTTTTGGGATCTGAAGTACTTCAAACTCTCCTTGACTTGATGGTTTGTGTTGGTAAGTCTGCCGTGATTCTGATGGGTTTTTCTTAATAGGTGGCCTGTTTATTTTCTCTAACAGCCTCTAATAGTCTGTCCTTGTGCTGAATTTCTGGGATCTTGATCATTATATTTCTGGGTGTAGATTTGTTTTGTTGTGGCTCATTGGAGTTCTATATACCTCACTTATATGTATATCAGGTCTTTTTCCCATGCTTTGGAAGTTTTTTGCTATTATTTCTGTAAATAGTCTTTTTTATCTCATTTGTGTGGATTCCTGCTTTTTTGCTGACACCTTTCAGTCTTTAATTATCTTTCTTTGCATCATCTTGCAGCTGTTGAATTATTTCCTGGTTCCTTGTTTTTAAGGAATCTTTTCCTTTTGCAGTTGCTAGCTGCAATCCTGTCTTCAAGGTCTGAAAGTCTATCTTCAGTTTCTTTCAAATGGTTTTTCCAGCTTTCACTGGAGTTTTCAATTTCCTAAATGTCTCTTAGAATCTGTTTCATGCATTGTAGCTCTTTCTTGTATTGTTCATCCATTGTTTCCATAATTTTCAAAGCTCCTCTTTTTAAAATCTATATCTTTGTTAGATATGTTCAGCATTTCTTTCATTTTGTTTGCTATTTGTTCTTTTACCTGAGACATTGTTTCTGATTTGCTTACTTTTACAGCCTCATGGAGTTGTTTCTTTACTTTAGTTGCTATCCTTTCAGAAATTTCAAGTGTGCGACTTGCAATTTATCCTATTTCTATGTTTTCTAGACTCATTCTGTGTGGGTTGGAGGTTTGGGATTTCCTTTTGCTCCTTCATCTTGACATTTTCCTGGATTCCTCCAGATGAGCTGATTGTGAGGTCCCAGGCACTTCCCACATTGTCTACCAGACATGCACCAGACATCAAGGCTCCCCCGATGGAGCTAGTGTGTGGGAGCTTAGCTGGCTGGTTCTTTTCACCAGTGCTGGCTACTGGTCCCTGATGGCAGCTGGTGGACTCACAGGGGCATCTATATTCAGTCTTTTCTGGTTTTCACAGTTCTGTGATAATGTCTGTGTTGTATCCCAGAGATATACTGAGTATGGATCTGATCTTGGCTTCTGGATGTGGGGGCTGAAACTGGTCTTCTGTTGGTGGAGTTCTCCAGAGTCCAACTGCTGTCTTCTCACTGCTGCTTCAGATGCTTCCATGTTACCGGACTTATTGATTACTTTACCATCCAGAGGTGTATATGTGTCAGTGTGCTGTTGTCCTGTGTCTTGGGTTCTCATTGGTTTTACACTCCTCCAGCAGGCCTGCCTTCCAAGATGCAATGGATGAGGCCTGGATCACAAATTCACTGTCTTCCAGCTGACCTCCCCCCCCAGATATAATGAAGGGGTGCAGAGAGCAGATTAACTCTTTTCCAGCTGGTCTACCCTTTGGAATGTAGTGGAGGGGTGCAGAGTGTAGATTCACTCTTCTCCAGGGGGCTCACCCGCCAGGGTGTAATTCTGGTTGTATTTAATGAGTTGCTTTATGTGGGGTTAAGTTAACAGCTTCAGATAGTTTCAGAAGGCACATAATGAATTATACTGATTTTAGGAAATGAGTATGTAGACAGATTTATAAATTATATATGTTTATATATTTGGAACCAGGAAAATATTTTCCTAATAAACCATGTTCAACACAGTGGTCAGTTTTGGCCATCCAAGTGCTTAACTCATAATGTAGCTGAAATTAACTTGTGTATCCCTCAGTGTTCCCTTTGTTTGCCCCATTTGCTCTTATTGCCTTCTAGGGGTTTGGTATAATGAATATTTGTAGTGTCTACTGTGGGTGGGACTTCCAGGGTTTTCTTCTTAACTTGATGTAGTGGTGCACAGCTGGCATGGTAGCAGACTGCAACAGCAGTCCTGAGGGCCATTTCTTAGTGAGTTTATCAATGTCTACCCAGGGTCCTCCCAGAAAGTTCCACCAGTGCCCTGAAAACTTTCCAGAGAGTCCCACAAGAACTTCATTACTATATTCTCATTTTTATATCTTTGTCTCTATCTCTTTCAACCACACTAACTGTAGTAGTGCTGTTTTCTTTCTTAAATATTTCCCTGTTAATTATCATCATTATTCTTTTTAACGTTAAAGCTGTTTCAAATTTTGGTCAATGACCTCTTATGTCCATTTGACTTTTTCTTCTTAGTCTGTAAATGCTTCCTTGCTTTTCAATACAGTAAGATGTCAAAATTCAGTTGACTTTTGCATATTGATCTTCTATGTTAAACTCACTTATTAATTATAATAATTTGTACATTATTTGGAACTTTCTATATAGTCATCTCATTCTTAAATGATACAGGTTGTAATTCTTCTCACTGAATCTACACAATGTATAATCTTTTTTTGTTTTTGGCTTTCCTGAACTTGCTAGAACTTCCCGGATAATTTTGAATAAAAGTGAAAATGGTAGACATTCTTGTCTTTTCTTCATTTCAAAGCATAAACTTTCACTGTTTCAGTGTTAGGTATGAAACTTTTTTTTTATTTAAAGAGAAAAAAACAGGAAAAAGGTAGAAATATTACAGAATTTCAAGAAAAGAAGATAAACAGTAAGAAATCACTAGTTGATAAATTACATATTGTTCTTTTAGAAATAGTTATTCAAGTTACAAAATTAAAGCACACAAAGTAGACACTAAAGCAGTGAGAGTGCAAACAGATCTGTTCAACAATCCAACAAGAACCTAGAAGTATGGTTATCAATCCCACGCACCTAAACATACATGCAGCTATATCTTTTATAGTGCTTCCTATTTAGGTATGAAATTTATAGATATTTCTTATCAGATTAGAGACATTGTTTTCTACTTTTAGTTTACTATTAACACATGTGGGATTTGTATTCTACTCCTAGTTTACTAAAAATGCATGTAGGATTTTAATGAAATCTTTTCCTGGATCTCTTGAGATAATCAAGTAGCTTTTCCTCACTATGCTACTTATGTTTTGTCTTAGATCTTTGTCTTATGTCAAACCAACCTTGCATTCTTGAATTAAGCTGTATTTGTTTGTGATATATTACAATTTTTATATATCTATAAACTCTATTTAATAATGTTTTCATTAAAATTTTTACATGTATGTTATCAGAAAGGTTGGCTTGTGATTTTCTTTCACCTATATCTACAGAAAATATTGATGTACAGTGTACATCAAAATATTTATGTAAACTGTACAGGGTACTTATGCACCTAGATTTCAAATGGAGTGATTCTTACTTCCTTGACGGCTTCCATTGCTCCATATTCTCTGCTTTTTGATCTTATCCTCTAGTAATATGTTATGGATTAAAAAATGGTGATCACCTTAATGCCAGCTGGATTACATCAGCATGGTGCTGAGCATAGATTTTTCACCTCAGGAAAGTTGCCAGCATAAATAGAGACATGGAGAAGGAGAAGCTATCATGTTAGTGTGTCACATTAGTGCTTTAAGGCGTTAGTGCATTGAGGCATTGTGGGTTCTCCTACATGTTGCTATTTGAGCCATTGGTTCTCTGGAGAAGCTCTTGTTCTCACATCAAGCATTGCTTCCTGGCTCTGGAGAGGAAGACATGTGTCATTTGGTCTCCAGGATGAACTCATCAACCTGGCTTCCTGGCATGTACTAGATTGTGCTTATCGTTGGAGGAGCTTGGGGCCTCTGTGTCACTGAGAATGGCTGTGGTGCTTTTCAGGACAGCCCTGGTCTTTGTTGTGAGTGTGACTTCTTGGCTCCAGCATAGGACCCTCAACCTATCAGCACAGCTCCTTCACCCCACTGGCATAGACTTTCTAGCTTCCACTGCTGACCTTTGGGCCTTCCTAGCACGGATCCGTAAAAGAGACGGTGTGAATCCTTCTTGTAGGGTCTAGACCTACATTTGGACTCGTGGGAGGCATTGTCATGGGCTCTGGATCTTCATCTGGACTCATGTGGGACATGGCTGTGGGATTCAGGCCCTTGGCTAAATATTCTATGTCTTTAGTGATGTGGATAGATTTCCTGCATTTTCTTGTGTTAATTCTAGGTGACCATCATAAAAATAATATTATAAACTCCAAGTCCTGACTCTAATTGTTCTCCTCACAACCCCTGACTACAACATAATATGTTTTCTCATTTTGCATTCCTAAAGTCTTGTAACATTGTAGGTATTAATATTAGCTTTCATAGAATCTGTGGCTTTTGGGAGGTAGGAGGTTGGAGCAGATACGCAAAAGGATTGGAAAAACTTGAGTAAGAACAGACAAGTTGTATCAGTCAGTATCTTATTAGAGAAGCAGATATAACACAAGATATGCAAGTGTATATGAATGTACAAGACTGGCTTTCAATAGCAACTCATAGGGTTCGATGAGGAAGAGTACAGAGGGTCTATCAACACACTGGAGAACAAAGGATTCAGTTCAAGGTCTGGGGGTTACTGCAGTGAGCTGTGGGAATCCATGTCAGGAGTCCAGTGGTTCTGCAATGGAAGACTGAAAAGTCTATGCTGAAGGCCAAAGAATCTGCACTGGAAGCTGAAGGGTCTGTGCTGGAAGCCAGGAGATGACACTCAAGGTGAAAGTGAAGATTGGAACACCTCCAAAGAAAGAGAAGGAGCTCTGTCCTTTATACCATCCAGGCTACCAGCAACCCTAGAGTGGGTCTTCTGTCCTAAGGTATAGAATTGCTGAGCTGATTTAAACTTCTCTTAACTAAATTTCTCAAGTTGACATAATCAATCAACCATCATAGGGATATGAGAGAGTAGTTTGTATGTGAGAAGAGTGGGGATAAAATTTCTTCAGGAAGGTCTGGAATGCAATTCCACAAATCTCCCAGAAAGACCTTAGAAATTATGGCATTATTAGATGATTTCACTTCCTCTAGAGACTGCTGAGAGACTGAGCTTGTATCCTAATTGGTTCAGCCTGCATCAGGGTGAACAGGTATGGGAGATATCTGATAGGTGAAAGTTTTTTGATTGGACACTGGGAAACTGACATTCAAGGAAGTAGATAATTCCTGCTGATGCCCTGGTCCTGGGAGTGGCAGTAATGGTTATGGAAACTGAGAAAATGACAAACTGAGGCAGAACTCATTCACAACAACTTCAAGCTCTGATTATCACTGCTCGCTCATTATATCTATCATTGTAACTAGCCAATCATTGCTTTTCTAAGTGTTTTCTATCTGCCATATCTATGTAACAGCAAATATCCAGGTGAAACGTGAAAAAATATCTAGATGAAAAGTGAAAAATTGAGGATCCCTAAGAAGGTACCTTGAGAACCAGCAAGCATCTAGCAGTGGGAAGACAAAATGTCAAGGCGATGGATGAATTTCCCTGTTTTAGCTGGACATTTTGAAACCAGGTAGGAATAACCAGAATGTGGATGCTGGCAGACAATATCCCAGAAATGAAATAAAGAAGTTGGAATAGATCATTGCATCTGATCTGAAAGCTTGCTGAGAAGGAGGCCTCTACATTTTCTCAAGTTACAGCTGGCCAAAAGAAGAGGAAAAGTGGACGAAAGCCCAGGAAATCTGCCCAAGGAAGAATTTAGAAAGAGCTAGGTGACAGATGAATGGCAATGTCACAATAAAGATCAAATATCTTTCAGAATAAAATCCAAGAAGGAAGTAAAGGACAAGAAATCGGGAGAAGACATGACGTTCAGGATGCCAGTGGTACAGGCAGATGGAGAATGCTTATCTGAAAATAAAATGAGGTGGGACATCCCAAGGGTTCTGTAAAAACCTTGAAGCTAAGAGACTAAAATTAATAATAATTTATTGTATATTTCAGCATAGCTAAGAGAGAGAATCTTACAATGCTTTCAACACAAAGAACCAGTAAATGTTTGAAGTAATGGAAAGCTAAGTATCCTGATTTGATCATGGCACATTACCTTTATGTGTCAAAATAGTACATTAGACTGTGTGAATATATGCAATTATTGTGTTGATTGAAAAATTTTAACCTAAATAAAAAATAAGTCTGAAAATATGTAAAGTCTTAATGTTCACTTGTGATCTAAGACAGGATTTGAAAGCTGACTGGAGTAAAGTAGAGATGAAAAATAAATCAAGGTTAAATGTACCAGAAGTTTGAATAATAGGAATGGAGTCCTGATGGTCATCTTGGTAGACAAGGGCTTCCCGGATGCCTGATGTGAATGGAATTACCTGGTGGAAATGGTTAAATACAAATTTAGATCCATATGTTAGGGTGAAACCAGAGAGTCTGCATTTCTAATCATCTCCCAGTGGATGCCAACTGGTTGTCCTCATGCCACCCTCTGAGTGATGTGGCTGTGGAACAGGAACTTGTACACCTGGATTCACAATGAAATCCTCAGGCATGAGTTAGGATTTCAACCAAAACTACTGAAAAACTTGTTGGAGATTAGTTAATGCAAGAATTTGAGAAATCAGAACATGACTGAAGCTTCTTCAAACAAACTGCTTTTTTCTTTTCTATTTTTTTTTTTTGGCCCCAGAAGCATGTGAGAAAAAAATATTACAGATATTTGTATAAAATTCTTAAAAGAGTCATCAGAAATTTAGGGTATAGGCTAGTATTTTTTAGATAAACTTTTGCTTATCTCTTTTAAAGATGTTGAAATCCTCAAGTAAATAGAAAAGGACAGATGGAACAAATAAATCTGGAGACATGAACACTTTTATAATTTCTTAATCATACTTTCATTTGGATAATAAATGTGGCTAGTAACTTTTGGATATTTGAGGAGCAATGAACAAGGCGTGTGTGTGTGTGTGTGTGTGTATGAATATTGCAAGTTATGTATGTGTATGTGTTTGGTCAGAGAATCCCATGCACAGGGGAGGCCAGGGGAAAGCAAAGATGATGTCTTGCATGTGGAGGTGAAGTTAGAGTGCTGCTGGGGCTCCAATCCTCTTCCAGCTTCACCACATTCCTCCTCATTTTTGCAGACTTGCTTAACTCATTATGAATCAATAGGATCCAATTCTGCTCCATCCAGCTTTGCCCCTTTTAACAGTGCATAATTAAATACATACAAATCACAACTGTTGTTAGAATTCAAAAGGGCTTTAATGAGAATTAACATGTCATACTTGTGGAATCCCAGATTCTGAGCACATCGTAAGGCAAAAATTGAAAGTTAAGCAGAAGTCACTTATTTCCCAAGCAGAAGTAGCTGTATCATAGTTGTCTTACAGAGATTAGAATTCAGCAATCTTGCCATTAGAGTTTTATGTTTAAAATTTTTAATCCTCTCAGTTAAAAACTTACCTTCCATTATAACAATCAAACAAATGAATATGTGACAGAGTTAAGCAAATATTATTTATACTTTAAAGTTTTATTTTCAGTTATCTCACTAACGTAATTATCTAGGAAAGCTTTATGTTAAACAAACATGAAATTGCCGTGTACCATATATATTAATCAGAATTCCTTTGGTTACAAATGTGTAAATTTATCTCACAGTGATTTAAACAAAAGAAAAAAGAACCTATTGACTTATATAGCTACAAAACTCAGGGGCACTTTAGATACCACTGGACCTAAGACTTGTTTTTTTTCAATCCTTTTCTCTAGCTTCTTCTTCTGTTTCCTTTCAGTGGTTTCTTACTTATTCCTACAGCAGACAGCCATTCAAAGAAAATATTTCAAAGCATTTGAACTTACAGACTTTGAAACTCAAGATCCTGGTGGGGCGGGGAAGCGCTTTTCTCCAAAGTTATGGCAGAAAAAAACTCTGGGAAGATAGTGATTCAACCTGGCTTCCATGACCATCTCCAAACCACCACCATGGCTGGACAGCAAGAGCCTAGACCCATTTGGGGTCACAGACCTGTTTCTGAAACTAAAGTGTGGTCAGTATCATCCTCACACTGACCCTCATGAATGATAGGCAGGTGTTTCTGACAGACTAGTGAATATTTGCCTCCATCACAGGTCTAGTTTGAATGGCAAGCAAGACCCAACTCATAGGGTGCTGCCAACGACAAGAAGAGAAGTACCTGGAAGGGACTGTGGGAAGTTTAGTGGACAAATTCCAAAAGCAGTAAAAGGGTTTTAAAATGGATATAGTTGTGTATGTGAGGTTTATATTCATGGATAGTACACTTCAGAATAGATCAAGGGTATGGTGACCTGAAACAGAAAATAAAGCCCTTTGGCTGCAGTGTATCCTATGAGATTTAACAGGTATGAAAAGATTTATTATTAAATGTAGGTGCAGTTCATAGTGATGCGTGACCCTGGATCTAACATGAGACCTCATTATCTTTAAGGCATGATTATCATGAGCATATATTTTGTCAGGAGCTCAGGTGAACCAGAGAAAGTGAGCCATCAAGCTGTAGAGTAGTCACCTAAGGCACCAAACCAAAATGCAAGCACCAGTGAAACCTTTCATCATTTGCTATAACAGTTTATACACCAAGGTCAGGCTGGATAAAGTATCTACTCTCCCGTTTCATTTCTCCTGTGAAGCTGCATGCTGGCAAAGATCAAATAGATCAGTCCAGTCATGGGGTTATCTCATCGAGTGAACCTTGAAAAAAAGGCTTCTGAAGTTGAAGGGGTCATATATAAATATGAACAGACTCCTGCTTCATCTGAGGACTGGAGGGAAGGAGGAAGAAAGGAAAGGCCGAATTGGAAAAATACTGGATCCTGAGTCAGAGTGGGGAAGTCTTCTCAGGGTTTCCCGATGAAGAGACCTCCATTTGGAGGTGCCCAGACTACTATTGCAGGTCTGGTGAGACAGTGGGGAGACAGGGAAGCCTGAGGACCTGCCTCAGCTCTCTTCTGAGACCTCG
Source organism: Hydrochoerus hydrochaeris (assembly GCA_004027455.1). Lineage (NCBI taxonomy): Eukaryota > Metazoa > Chordata > Mammalia > Rodentia > Hydrochaeridae > Hydrochoerus > Hydrochoerus hydrochaeris. Next base: position 10,042 of record PVLA01007244.1, on the reverse strand, counting down.
ATGCACACATTGTGCACCCAGGCTGACGTGATAGGACAGGTCCTCCTGCCTCCTGTGAAGCCCGCTGGAGAAACCTTTGTGATAGCCAATGGTCAGGGCTGCAGAAGTCACACAAAGGTCTGTAGCCAGCATCCAAACTCCTCATGTGTGCTTTTATCAAATAGAAAAATAGAGTTTTGGTAGTATTATAAAATTTTTAAGAAGTGAATTTTGTTTTCCTCATGGCTCATTTTTATTGTAGTGAGGAAATTAAGAATTAATAAACTAGTATTGTTATTTTGAATACTCCTGGAACCAGAAATCCTTATATTATGAAGAATAATAATTCAAAGACCTCCTGGGTTTAAAGCACCTATAGGGTTTATCTTTCCAATTTTTTTCTACTGATGATCTCACCTATGACTGAACTCCAGTGACAAGAACATGGTACTTTTTGGGGAAAGGACCTGACATACAGATAAGTGAGGCATATAGTCCTCCAACTAGCCATAACCAAAATAAATCTACACCCAGACATATAATCAAAATCCCAGAAATTCAGTACAAGAACAGAATATTAAAGGCTGTTAGAGAAAAGAAATAAATCACCTATCAAGGAAAACCAATCAGAATCACAGCAGACTTATCAACACAAGCCATCAGGTCAAGAAGAGTTTGGAGTAAAGTGTTTCAAGTCTTGAAAGAAAACAACTTTGCACCCAGATTGATCTACCCCGCAAAGCTATCTTTCAAAATTGATGGAGAACTAAGACACTTCCATGATAAAGAACAACTGAAGGAATTCATGACCACCAAACCAATCCTACTGAGAGTGCCAAGGGATATTCTAGGGAGAGATAAAGATAAGCATGGTTCCAGTAACAGCAGCAAAAGGAAATCACTGAGCAGGGCAAGTAACTGAATGGAGGAGGAAATTAGGGGGGCCAATAGAAGGATAGCATGGCAGAGATGAGCTAGTGCATGTTGGTCGTAACCATTTATGTAAATACCCTCAGTTCACCGATAAAAAGAAACACGGGCAGAGAGAATTGGAAGACTGGATCCATCAATATTCTGTATACAAGAAACACATCTGAATCAAAAAGAAATTCATGTAGTAAAGGTCAGAGAGAAGACAATGCTCCATGGGACCAGGACTAAAAATAAAAAAAACAGGGGCAACTCGCCCATCAACCACAGAACGCATAATAAAAGATACAGTATTTTTATACAATGTAAAGCTACTCAGCTATAAAGGATAATCTTGAGGCTCTTGTAGGTAAATGGATGCAACTTGTGATCATGCTCTTGGGTGAAGTGGTTTGGACTCACATGGGTAAACATCGTGTGGGATCCAAAATGTACAATAGATATTGTGAAAGTGAAAGGGGAGGAAATGTATAAGAAGGGAAGGTGGTAGCCATTGTTTTGAAGTCCTGTATTGTTTTCATTGTTTGTTTTGTTTTGCTTTGTTTGATTTTATTATGTCTGATAGTATGGGAAGTTATTTGGAAGATAACGAGATATGTTATGGTAGCCATGGTTGATTTCCCATAGTCTTGTTTAATGTCCTGTATCACTGTGTTTTGTTTTGATTGGTTTTATTCTGTTCTGTTTTGTTTGATTTTATAATGTTTGATGGCATGGGCAGGTATTGTAGAGATAACAAGAGGCATTATGGTGTCATTGTTGATTTTCAGTTATCTTGTTTTGAAGTCCTATATTGCTTTCATTATTTTGTATTGATTGGATTTACTGTGTTTATTTTGTTTGGTTTTATTCTCTTTAAAATAAAAATGTTTAAAAAGGTAAAAAAAAAGAACATGGTACTTTGAAGAAATCCACCACATTTTGTCAAATTAAAAAAAATGCTTTTCTTTTAGTACTGGAAATCTAACCTAGGACCTACTAGGCATGTGCTCTACTACTGAGCTACATCCCCATCCAGAAAATTCTTTGTGAGAGGAATCTTTCTATTCAAGTCTTATGACCATTTATAACAAGAATATTATTCTCTTCCAGTAGGCAATTTTTCCAATATTATGATTTACCAAGATTTTCCCAAATCTACCTCCAACATAAAATAATTCTTGTTTTAGAACATTTAAAAAAATCTGTAATCTGAAAAGCAGATTTTCAAAATTATATATGTAATATATATGTTTTAAAATTATATGTATTTAAAAAGTAGATTGTTTGGTATAATAAAAATGAAACCAAACTATTTCAGAATTCCATTTTCTATGTTTGGAGCCTAGCCAGGTTTCCTGGGTATTAAGCATCCTTTTTAAACTTAGCAATTTAGGGAAAAGAAATATTATAGTGTTTTAATTTGCACTTTCTTACTTGCTAGAGAGCTGAAAATTGCTCATATATATTAGTCATTTGTATTTCTTTTACTACAAATGATGTTCATGCCTTATGCTCATTTTTCTATCTAACTCAATATACATATTGCTTTATTTCATAACACATATATTAAAAATATCAATGCTTGATCTACTACATTAACTGCCAGTATTATTCTCACATGCTGTTTATCATTTAACTTGTTTTTAATTCTTTGATACCTAGTTTTGGAAATTTTTACAGGTTTATACAGGAAAGTGTTGGTGGCTGGTCTGAGAACAGAAACACTTGGAAAGCCCTTTGCAACCTCCAGTGTTTGCATGAGTGATAAAGTGGATTGGATTTATCAAGTGTTAAAATTAATGAACTTCAGGCCCCTGCAGGATAAATCTGTGCATAAGGAAATACTGCTGGATGTGGAATCTAAATTGATTAGGGATAGAGAAAGAAAGAGCAAAAGCCAGGTTTGGTTTCTTAGGAAAACAAAGTCTGAAACAAGAACTTGTGGACAGATGGCTTATTTGGGATGCCATCCAGTGGGTAGGAGAGTGACTCTGGGGAGGTGAAAGAGAAAAATCCAATAAGAAGTGTTGCATGAGCTGGTCTCTACCTGCCCTCCCTTCTTCAGAAATTTCCATGCTATTGTGACCAGAATTTAACTGTAGCATTTATTGTGATTTTCTTTGTGACCTATGATATGATCAATTTACAAGCATGTTTCTTCAGAGATAATTGAGTAGTGGTTTATTTCTCAAATATTTTGTTAATTTGTTGTTATAAGCAACTTCAGCAACTTTGACTACAGGACTATTAAATTGGACTCTCTCTTTCTCCCTCTCTCTCTTTGTCTTACACACACACACACACACACACACACTTCTCTTTCTTTTCCTGTGAATCTTAGTGGAGAATCCTGGAAACCAGGAAGAGGTGGGAAGAGGATGCTGGAGGTAGATATTTCTAGATACCATATTGAGTTTAACAGAGCAAGCACATTATAATAATGATTCAAACAAAATTTAAAAGATTTAGACAATATATATGTAAGGATATATGTTCAGTATAATATGTGTTAAATTAAAAATTAACAGCAAATGCTCCCAGTATCGACCTTTTAAATATATTTCATTGTTATTTAAGTTGGGACTTTAGAAAGTAAAACAGATACTGCCATTATAAAAACAGAATTCCTAATAAAGTACTTATTATTAATTATGTTACTAATTAATAAATATTAATCATGCCATTAATGATTAATTCTGTCATTCATTATTAATTATGCTATGGCTATTAATTATGTTAATAATTAATAATTAAGTTAATAATTAATGACAATGCTATGAAGAATTTGCTTTGGCCCCATTACTCATGATATATATATATATATATATATATATATATATGTATATATTCTGTTTTGCAGATTTACTGTACATGAATATAGCTATTATGAACCAGTATTTACATTCCCAGGTGCCCCCATGACATTAACCCTTGAATCCTGGGTGCCTCTTAGCAAGATTCTTACTTTATGATTACTCTGGAGGTGCTGGTCATACCCAGGGAGCCATCTGCTTATTTACTTTTGCTTTTGTCTCTTTCTCATGTGAACATTCTGTTGGAAACTCCAACAATTAAAGTGACCATGAGATATGATCACAAATATCATTAAAAATTTCAATGACTAATGAACAAATATGGCATAGTCATAAAATCTCTTTTAATAAAAGGCACATACCTTCCATTCAATGATTTAATTTTTGGTTTTTCCAGTGCTGTGTTTCCTTATGTATACTCATTTCGGCTGGATCTAGGATTGGCTTTTTCATGAGCATTCAAAGAATTTAACTGAGTGTAGTCCTATTCAATATATTCATGAGTCTCTCATGTTTCAAATGAGTGAAAGTCAGTTGGTTGGATATGTTTTTATAGATAATTCCCCACCTTAAGTAGATTTTAAGCCTTCAGACCCAGCCTCCTGCTCTTCTTTTAGTGAGAACAACAGAGGAGTTGATGGAAGAAATACCTTTGGGCAAGAAGATGAGCAGTCCGGTGGCAAGGACTCAGGTGGGCTTGGCTTGATCCTTTTTTGAAGGAGAATATAGGGCTTTTTTTGAAGGAGAATGCAACAATCTGAATATTATTTGGTCTTAAAATGAACATCATAAAGAGAAGTATAGCAAGTTTTCTTAAAAAGCAAGCACTATGTGGAAGAAATCTCACTGCCTGAGTATCAGTCTTTTTTGATTTTAATAGCAGTGACTTATTCTCGATTTCCATCTCCTCAAGCTTTATAACTGAGGGCTCACAGTTCCCTGGGCCACTCGCCCACCTGTGAAATGGAGATCGTTATTGTGACTGACAGTCTTCCCAATCACCCTCAGGATTAGATAGGACAACTGACATTTTTCAGGGAGACCATCAGCATTCATGATGAATTTTTTAAAAAAGAAATATTATCCTTTTACCCAGAATTCAGCTGCAAGGTGAGAAAAAAGAAAACAGGTTTCAAGGCATGGAACTGCCTCTTAAACTGAGATGGGAGAGAATTTTTCCTAGTCAGAGAATATTCTGAGCCAACATTGGGAAGATGTCCAATAATAATAACAGCAACCTGGAAGAATATAACAGCAACCATACATTAAACATATTGCTGGATGCTAAGTGCTTATTAAAGGATTGCTTTCAATCCTTTCAACAAGAAGAATTTATTTAAGTAAAACTGTATATATGAAGAAATGAAATCAGAAAGTTTAATACATTTTCCAAAATTCCAATATGGACTGGATACTAAACTAGTTCTCTTTGAAGTGAATACTCAAGTTTTAACCACATCACTATTCTGACAGAGTAAATACTAGCCTTCGTCTAGGGAATTAATATCAGACACCAGATTATTATTCCTGCACTGTTGCTGGTTTGGAAAGGTAGTATCACTGTCATTCTCATTTTATGGGTGTTAAAACAAAGGTTCAGGAAGAATTAACAATTTGCCCAAGGTCACAAGGCAATAATCTGAAAATTCCAGGCTCAGCTCCAAGGTTATGGACTCCAGGTCCTGACCTTTTCTTACAAAACTACAGCGACTTCCAGTTCAAGGACATTCATGGATATGAAGAAAAACTTGCCTTACAAAGAGAGTTTTCTCAGTCTTGCAGATAAAGCCAGGACTTAATGTCAACTTTATTTTTCAAGAAATGTTATATAAAGAATGATGGGGTGGGGTGGAGAGAATGTAGTATAGGAAATGAATGCTTCTGAGCTTATTGTATCTTGCTAATGCAGAATTTCTCAGCCAAAATGAATGACTGGCTGGTGAAGGCAAAGGAGTGTGAGAAATTTTGAAAACCCAGCATCATTCAAGACAGGAAAGTCAATTCTAGGAGATAAATCTCATGACATGTGAGAGTCATTACAAAGAGTGATGGGGAAGGCAACTCACATTCTAAAATAAAATGGAGTATGTGTGATTTCAGGGTGCTGGTGCATGTCCTGCATTCCTTATGTGGGTCTATTGTATTTTGATAAACTTGCAGAGCAGAATTTGGGTTGCATTTAGGGTCTGAGTGCTGCTTCACCACATGTGGGCATTCATTCCTTGAACTGCTGCATCGGAAGCCTGATTCTCTCCTAAAGACACCCATTTGTGCCTACAATCCTACTGCAGAGAAGTGATTAGATGTGGAAGCATAGCTCTACCCTATAACCCAAGTGTCTCACTTCTGAATATTTATCCAAGAAAATAAAATCAACCTATCAAATACCTGTATTTCCAGGTTTATTGCATTATTATTAAGCATTATTCACAAAAATCAATATATGAAGTCAACCTAGGTGTGCAGTGTCACATGAATGGGTTAAGAAAATGTCACACACACACACACAGAGGAATATTATTAAACAATAAAAACGTGAAATTCTGTTATTTGTGGCAAAGAGAATATCATGCTAAGTGAAATAAGCCTGCAATTGCAAGCAGAAACATGGAAGACACCCAGGGTTTGGAGGCAGACTTATTTTACACTGACAGGCACTGATTGGGATCATTCCCAAAATATCAGGCCCTGATCTCTAATGGTCTAGGGCTTACATGGGATAAGCAAGCAGGAATGACAGAGGTAGAATGACTTGTAAATTGGGATTGGTTCTTACAATATGAATCATATCAGCCAGCCAGGTACGACAGGGACCTGCTGTGTTTCTGAAACAAAGAAACAGAAGTAACAGGAATTGTAACTGAAGTATGCTGGCTGAGAGGAGCATCTTCTGCTACATATCCCCTCTCTCTTATGTCCTCTGGCAAATCTTTGCTGGGCATGTTACATGTAATCTCTTGAGACAAGCCCCAACCAGAAGAATAGCATTGGGGTTGTCAGTGGTCCTAGAATGGGCTCTAGTCAAGGTCCCCAAGACTGAAAATTCCCACTAGAAGTTTGTAGTTTGTTTCCCTTATTATGTAGTTTCTCCCTAAGTCAACTCTGACAAGGCAGTGAGGCAGTTAATCTGATCTAGGAGACTGTCCAGTGTCCCTTGGATGCTCTTGTCAAAGCTTGGTCAAGTGTTTGATTGATTGTTCTTTTCCCTTGAGGCAATTGTCCATGGAGTTTAAGGCAAAAATCACAGCCAGTAGAGGGTGGGGAGGCAAGGACTGAGATAAGCAGCCTGAAAAGGCACAAAAATCAAGGGGAATAATGCATTGAGGTATAGAGCAATCCTGTGAACGGTATCCTTAGGTCTTAACCATGCATGGACTGGTCAGTGTCTGGAGTGACCAGCAGGGCTTCAAGTGTATCATTTCTTTAGAGTGAACTAAAGATCTGGTCCAGGTAAACTTCCCAGTGGATCTAAGACCTGATTTCTGAAACTCGTAGAGGTAGTTAAGGTACACCTGAGTTATATGTGTGTGCAGGAATGTCTACAGGTATAGCTGATCTTTTACCTAAACTTTTGTGGATCTGGTTACAAGCTGTTTTTGTAGGGTTATTTTTTTTTTAACATTTTAGAGTTTGTGGCCTGTATGCTGTATGCAGTTTTTATTGTTATCTGTTACAAATGCAGGCCCATTGTCGCTGCCAATGGTCAAGGATACACCATATCAAGGGATGAGTTTTTATAACAGGACCCTACAAACTTTAATTTAATCTCAGCTCAGGTAGGGAATCCTTCCTGACAGGCTGAGGAGGTACACAGAAGGACCAACAGATCTCTGTTAGCACTTATGAGGCTTTACTTTAGTGAAATCTGTCTGTATGTCGGGTGGAGGTTAGGGTTAGTGACACAGACGCTGAAGTCTGAGCTGGCTGTAGGGATATGGGTGCCAGTGCTGTGGCTTCAGCTCATAGAACATACAGTGGGGGGAAGTCTGACACTGATTAAGATGAATCATTAGGGAGTGCTGGGTAAAGTTTTTCTGGCTGGGATTGATGTTTAGTCAATTGGATCCTTGGAGGGCGTTTAGGCCTCTGGGCCAGGTTATTTGAGTACAAGTTTGGCATAATTGGTGGCAGGTTTCCAAACAGCAGCAGGAAGCATCTTGCTGTGCAGATCAACCCTGCAGGGGTGCTTTGGCCAAGATAGCTTTGTCCAAGGTGACCACAGCATGTCTAGCCTGTCAGACTTTATTCCTAACAGAGCTACTTCCCTCTATAAACAGAGTGTGCCCACATCTGTAGTGACACCTAGACAATTGGGTCTGGGCCTAAGGAGAACTTGTTAGTTTTCTTGACAGGGTTTGGTAGCTGTTAGAGCATGGAAGCAAAGCGGGGAGACAGGCCTTAACAACTGGATCCAAGTATTTGCACAGGTAGGCCACTGGGTTCTCCCAGGGTCTGACAGTTTGAGGAAACATCACTGCTTTTGTGAACTCAAGGATCTAGATTCTATAGAAGCCAGCAGCTCTAAGAGATTTGCAGAGGTTTTTGTCTTGTAGCCAGTTTCTGCCAGACCATGCAGCAGAGCTTTTGTGCCTTTTTAGCAGGCAGCTTGGGTGTTATTAATCAGAAGTGCTTTTTAAAAGAGTGAACACGTATTTGAATCTCTGGGAGGTTGAGTCCAGGTCAGTTTCAAAGAGGAACTGGCTGACAGTACCAACTGAAGGCAGAAGAAGGCATCCTTTAGGTCCTGGCAGGTGTGCAGGTGGCAGGTGGCAGAAGACTGAGGCAATGTGTACGGAGAGCAATTGCAGTGGCATTGGTAGCTCGCAGATCTTGAAATGGCTTTGCAGGTAAGAGAGGTATATTTTAGCTGTTTGACAGTCTATTTTTTTTTTCTTGAGGGACCATGGTAGCAAGCAAGAGGAACAGAAAAACAGGCTGTCTTGGAGGAAGTTGCTGGTGGCTCAGCCAAATCTGTTGTTAGAACCTCCCCCAAAATAGTGGGAGAGTTTTTGACCCCTTTTGGCAACTTAATTCAAGTGAATTGTGTCTTGTCTGAGAATTTTACCAGTTGAAGGGGCTTATGGGAGCAACTTGCAAGCAAAGGAAGGAATATTTTAAATCTAGAACAGTCCAAAAAGGGTGTATGGATTGGGGACCACAAAGTGCAAGATGATGGCTGTATTGTTGATAGCACAGAGATCTTGCAATGGTTACCAATCCCCATTGGACATTTTTACTGGAGAGGAGTGTTCCAAGGCGATTAACAGCCCATTACGATCCTGAACTTCTTCAGGCAACTGAGGTGTAGCTGGAGCATAGTTAGTGGTTAGGTCTGCAGGCAAGTCTTGGCTCATACTTCTGGGAGGGGAAATTTCAGAATTTCACGATTCTGGTTATCTGTCTCAGGCTGATGCAGACATCATCTTCCTCTTGAGGAAAGTATAGAGTTAAATGAGAGTGAGGCTGACTGACTTGATGACAGGAATTTGTATTTGGTGAGGTGTCCTCCCAGCCTGCAAGTTGTGCCTGGCAGAAGACTTGAGAGGCAAGAGTCCCAGTTGCCCCAGGTGTTGGTAACTTGTACAGAGGGGATGTTTGAAGGCAGAGAGTTCTGCTCCATTGTCTGCCAGGGAAGTCACAGATTTGCTCCCAACTTTTGCAATGACCATGGGCTCTTGGGGTCCCAATTTGTCTGTCTTATCCATCTGAGCCACAAAGAGTGAGTAGAGGTTTGGGTTGATAGGGTTCTTTGTGTCTTGTCAATAAAAGGGCATTTATTTTTTGTGTCCATAAGGCTTTATAAGTTATAGCCAGAGGATATGGCCATCTATCAGACTGAATTTTTTATGGACATCAGATGCTTTTCTTTTATCAAGTTTCTGGGTAACAGTGGTTGATATGCTTTTTGCCCCCTTCTTTGATGTCTTTGAGAAACGCTTGGCTGATTTTTTGCTTCTAGGTGGAGAAACCTTTTGGAAAGACCATGACAACTCAATTCATCAGGACTGACAGTCCAATTTTTCCTCAGTCAAAATATGGGACTCAGAAGGAATTGTTAACAGTCATCTTGGGTGGGCATTAGAGGATACCATCTGACCAAGATATGCATAGCTTGAAGCAGAAGGCTCAGGGATGGAGCCTCTATGGATGAATGCAGGCAATGGCTAGCTGGAACCAGTTCACTTGGCTGGAAGGTGATGACTTGGGAGCAGGAAGTGAAGCTATGGGTGTTGGCAGTAACTGCAATGGCCAAAGAGGGTGCCAAGGTGGAAGGCTCAGCAAGGATGGACCTCTTTTTCCTTTTTTTTTTTTTCTTAATTTGAGATGCAAAAAGTAGG